>JAITYT010000813.1:553394-574769 GCA_025433975.1 Liostenogaster flavolineata
CCGAGTCAATTCTGAATCGTTTAGCACGATGCTTGGCGCAAGACGCAGCGCCGCGTGCATTTTTGGAACCATTTTTTGTTACGAGCCCTGTTTTCTCCTACGAAAAAGAGAGGCAGAAACGATCTCATCACTGGGCTTTAGTTAGCGAAGGTGAGCTACCATCGCGTCCTCTTGCCAGTGGTTGTGAATTTCAGTTGAGGCAAGGGGATGTGGAGCTTTTATGTACAGCATATCGATTGCCGCATTTTAATCTTACCGAACAACTTGCTCCTAAGTCTAACAAATTTCTCCTGAGACTGAATTCCGAAACGTCGGTATAGTAACGTTAAAAATTTGTCAAACGATTTTTAATAAGCTTTTTATCAAGTCGCGTAATGTGAAATGTCTTTTCTTTTGCATATTAGCATCTGTCGGCAGCACAATGACATATATCGTGTATGAAGTATTTTTTTTATAGAAGAATGGTATTTACATTGACATGACACGTGTAATATATAGACGTAATCACATATAATTTAAATGTATGCGTGTAAGCTGTCTATTACGATTTACTATATCTTGTCATTTGCTATAATAGAACTTTTATCATAAATATACAGTTCTAAACTGATTGAAAACTGTGAGAAACTATGTGACTGATGCGAAGCATCTATTTTAATTTTATACATAACATATGTAAAATATAAATAATAATATATGAAAAAATAGGAAATATAAAGTTCAACAATTTTACATGTATTTAAATTACTGTATTCCTTTCTGTATAAGTACGTCGGTTTTGATGTTAATTTTAGTATTCTTGTTTTTATCGATTTTATATCTTCTGGAGTCTTTACAATTAGTCCAATTGCGACTATTCGGCGGTAAATTGTTTCGATGTATCGTTGGATACATTTTAGTGCAGCGTTTTCGACGAGTTATGAAAATCAGCCTTCTTGCAAATGCATTCATAGGGATAATTCGTAACACATGAAAAGCAGCCGTAAGTTCTGAATACATCGTAGAAAATAATGTAGGTTAAGAAATTGTGCGGCTGCTACTCTTGT
This sequence comes from Liostenogaster flavolineata, assembly GCA_025433975.1. Taxonomy (NCBI): domain Eukaryota; kingdom Metazoa; phylum Arthropoda; class Insecta; order Hymenoptera; family Vespidae; genus Liostenogaster; species Liostenogaster flavolineata. Next base: position 554,441 of record JAITYT010000813.1, read on the forward strand.
TTCTACTAATTGTAATTGGAACTCCTAATATGGCCAGTGGCAAAAAGACCGGAGAATCCTCCTCGAATGGTGCTAATGCTGGCGAAGACATATTCGCCGGATTTCGAATACTTCGCAATGAACAGAGAATGATGGCTAATAAGTTGTCCGAAATGGAAATGGAATTAAACGAACACAAGTATGAGAGCTTAACCTACACTGTAGTGACAGAACGTGTTAAATTTATTTAATACTTTCTGTTAATATTATTTATCTAATAACATAAAGTACTGAAATTAAGCTATTCATACTCGAAGGTAAACTTACACCGTGGAATAAGATTCGATCATTTATTGTTTTAGGATCGTGATCGACACATTGAAAAACGTCGACCCAAAGAGGAAATGTTACAGAATGATCGGTGGAATTTTATGCGAACGTACTGTGGAGGATGTGATGCCCACGTTAGTAACAAATAAAGAACAGGTCTGCCTTTGTCTAACACAATTATCGTAACGAATTGATTCCAACGATTGGACTTAATTTTTGCCAAGATGTACAATGCCAGTCTGTTGTATCGATTTCAGTTAATCAAAGTGGTCGACGCATTGAACGATCAGATAACGAAGAAGGGTATCGAAATAAACGAGTATAAAGAGAAGTACAATATTAAGATCCGTGGTCCAGAGGATTTGCAGCAACAAGAAGAAGAATCCAAAGAGACAAAGAGATCCGCGATAGTGGTAAATCCTATCGAAATCTAAACGACGCGGCTGTGTTTGTTACTTCGATCCTCTGCCTGTTCGCATAAATTGAAATTGAATAATTTATCGATATTTCCAATATCATCCGCATTTACTTTTTTTTTCCATTTTCATTGCATGTAAAATATAATATACCCCTATAGCGAGTGTTTCGAGTAATACTCTCGTACATTTATATGTACAAGTATATCGTGTTTTATAGGGGAAATAAAAAAGTACATTTTTATTACAATTTTTCATATTATAATTATTAAGTGTTTGCTGTATAACTTCCCACGAAAAATTTATTAAACGCTTGTTAATTTATACGCAAATTATTCCTGTACAGAAACGAATATAAAGGATTGTAATTTGTACTTTTCTTTTACGAAATAAAATATACAGATCGTAGGACAAAAATATATTATATGTAAAATTATGATAACGAACTTGACAATGATTAAATATTTAATTCGCGTGATTTGATGTCGTCTATTATCCGAAATTAACAGGAAGATTTTTATTTATCTTGCTTTACGTCAAGAAAAAAAAATGTATACAGAGATACGCACGATCGTGGACCCATGACGTCATGATTACCTCAGCTTCCGCACTCCTCCGCTTGGCGCGCTGGAGTGGCGGTGAGTCGCCGAGGTTGTGGCGGTGAGTCGCCGAGGTTGTGGCGTCTACGGGCTTCGACACCACATCTTGAATCCTGGTTTTGTAGGTAATATCGCGTGGAAATAGTTGTGGGAGAGCGTGAAGGAAATTGTGCTGCCGCAGGGATTGTTGGCGGTGCGCTGACGAAAAGAAAGGTTTGGTCCTCCCTCTGGTGTTGGGGTCGTACTATCTCCTTTTATTTGTGTGGTTCCACATACCGGGAATCGAAGAACTCCGGTCTTTCGCGTGTCAGGGGGGCATGCTATTCTCCAGTCCAACACGACTGGGGTACTATTCTTTATGCTATTTAGATATTTATATTACGGTTATCCCCACAAGGTTGTCGTTTTCCTTTTTTCCGCGAGCCTTTGATGATGCGTACCGTCGCATCGTAAATATCGTAAATAAATAATAAAGTGTTAACGAACAATCTAGCTACTTTTTCGTTCGGTTATTGTTGCTTTTGTTTTGGCAGTGTTTCGACGATCGCCATCGCGCAAGGAGTAGAGCAAATTCGGACAAGAATTTTTCTACGTTAATGGACGAGTTCTCCCACGCGATACGGTCGTCGATACCATCTAGTCTGACGTAAGTTTGTGTCGTACGATATACCGAAGTGTCAATAAATTGTACGTCGGTGAATATTTGTAATCACGTTCGAATTTTACGTTTTAAAATCGTTAAAGATTTATTTTTATAAATATTTACAAATATCGAAAATTTTTCTTACTTGTGTACTATTGTCATCGTAATATTCCTATTTCGATCTTAACCTATCTCCATTTAAGAATGTCAAAATACTGAACGTCAATTTCATGGGAAACCTTACGTTTAAATTAACGTTACGAGTGAAAATAATGTAACAACGAAATTGACATTGATGAAATAAAATAATGGATTAATTTGAAGAAATATCCTTGTATAATAGAGAAAGTCTCTGTGAACAAAATGTTGATAAATTTTTGCGAATCACGTTTGAAACCTGAAATACAATGTAGCACTGTTAGCACGGATGGATACGACGTGACTAATCTCATAAGCGATCCTTGCAAAGGATTTTTAGCATATTCTTGCATCAAACCACCTGTTAACATTGATATTACATTCATTTGTAATGTAAGACTTCATCACGTTATAATTTGGCCATCGGTTGGCTCTCAGAAGTCATCTGGATTTCAATTGTATGCAAAGATAACCAACGATAGTTTCGTACCTTATACTTTGTTGTCTAATGGATATTTGAATTCATGCGACGCTGGATTATTATTCTATTCGGCGGACGTAGATCATGAAAGAATTTCCACACCGCCGAACTTCTTAAAGCGATACATTAAAGTATCGTTACGTCATTTAACAGCGTATGTCAATACTTTACGTATATGCATATGTAAGACACAGAATTCAGTACCAGCGTTGGGTAAAATTGAAATATGGGGAACGGTGTCACCAAAATGTGGAAAAGACGTCGTAGCTGCTGTACATACCTTGTGGTTAAATAGGCAAGCGTCGTGTTCCGTCAAGGAGCAACTTTCCACCTCTACTTCCACAGTTGTCAAAGAGACGAATAACGCGTGAGTATAATTCTATTCTGTCCATTTCTGTCTTCGTATTTCTTACTTCCTATAAGATCAGTGGGTTCTTGAAACATTTGTATCGTATTTTAACTCATAAAACTATAGTGAGATGATTTTACATGATTTTATAGAAATACGGTAGTAACGACTCTCGACGTACCGGAAGATTTTTTAGATGCGATAACCTACGAAATCATGACCCAACCGATTATATTACCTAGCGGAAAAATAGTCGATCAAACTACACTGCGGAAACACGAAGAAAGCGAAGCTGTCTGGGGTAGATCCATATCGGATCCTTTCACGGGACTTCCATTTAGCGAATCTTGTAGGCCGATTATCGCCGCTGCCTTGAAAGCGAGATTGGATAAATTTTTACTTAAAAATTCTGATACGGAAGAAGTAAAGAGATTGCCGAGAGTTTTGGGCCATAAATTACCACCGAATGCGTTACGTAACAGAACGGTATTGCAACTGTCTGAACCAATACGAGTAATTGATAATGTGCCAAAAAAAGACATAAGTATAAAGTCAAAAGCGTATTCGACAGAAAATGATTCGAAGAAAAGGAAAGGGCACTCTTGCCGATTACCGGTTTCCGTGCTAGATCCGTACCAAATTACCGATATTAGTAAGTCAGTTAAAAGAAGAAAAGTTGATACTTGTTTATCCATAGACACTCATAAAAGTAAAGAGTACAGCGGTGAACAAATGGATGACAAGAGTAACATAGAAAATCGCACCGATGACAAAGATATCGAAGTTTTATTATCAAATCTTAAACGTTTCAGTGCGCTAGAAAAGGAAGAATGTGCCGCTTCGTTAAATAGTTGTACTTGTTGTACGGATAGTATTTTTTATAAACTTCCTTGTAAACATGCTGTATGTAGGAAGATACTGATTCGAGATACAAAGCATCGATGTAAGTCGTGTGATACGCCTTATAAACCGAGCGAAGTGGAACGAATTTATTGTTAAATAAAATCTAAGTTGCATAAATATGAAAAACGTGAAACAGAGACATCTCGATTTATGGACGATATTGGTAGTTGTTCCAACATTTGATAAAAAATTACACGTTACAACACTAAAAAATTCATCTGCTTTACGTTTAAAATAATTATGGTAAAGCAACGGATTATTACGATATATATTGCTCGTGTTTATTAAGTTCATATTATTGCTCTGTAAATATCTATTAAATCTGAAATTAAAATTAACATTTATAAATTGTATAAAATATAAAAAATATACATTAAGTTGCAACAATTTATATAATATAATATTTTACAGTCTTCCCCTAATTTTATATACATTTGATAGTGTTGCCTAATTTGAATGTATTATATTAAAAAAATGTATATAAGTATAATTACACTTCGTACACAACTTTAAATACACTTACGTTTTTGTCATATATTTTAGTTTTAAAGGTTTTTCTTTTTATGAAAAGAGAAATCGTATGCAATCAAATGTAGAAATTAGAATTCGGTGCAACGTAATTATGCATTTTTTATGTAAAATATCGATGTCTGCTGCGTCACGAACTTTAGAAACGCAAACGTATATATAATAAATTTTATAATAAATTATATATGTGAATATATGTCGATGAAGTTAAAGATTATATAAAATTTAATGTGATATCTTTTTTCTAAACTTTGTTATTAATTACTTAATTATCAATTACAATACTGCTTAAAATATATTACTCGAATGAATAAAGCAGCGTTGGAACTTTTTTGTTTTAAGCTTCGAGTATGAAGTTTTGGTATGTATTTAAAATTTTCCTGCTTTGAATGAATTATAAAACAACAAAACCATTACCTAGATTTTGTCGCTTGGCAATATTGAACAATGATAATAAATAATTACGAGAGTCGGGAGTAACGTAAAATGTAAGAGTATGTTCTAGATGTGGTGTAACGGTTTCTAAAGTTTCGGATTGTCCATCGCTGTTCGTCGACACGCTAGCTAGACCAGTACTGCTCGTTCGCACGTATTCTGCTACTCTTGCTCTCATTTCCAGATCCATCTAAACGTAATATCAAATTGTTACATTGTATCGTTCGCTATATTTCCATGAGCTCGTATTTCAGATAAGATCGAGGACATACCTCGTGTTCAGCGGGCGATAAGGATTTACTGGGTTGCGCTTTAGCGGGTGGACAGTACAAACATAGCATTGTTGATTCCGACGGATGATCGATACTAGATAATTCCTTCAACGAGAAAATTTTTTCGATACTGTCCTCTGCCACGTTAACAAGTAACAATGCTTGTCGCGTAAGAACTAAAGTTACAGCATGATTACTTCCTTGTTGAATAACATAATCAGCATTGGTTACGTGTAGAATACTGTCATGACTGTTTTCCAACAAAGGTAATAAACGCCACATATATCGAATTGATGAATTCGTACTGCCGGTGCTGTATTGAACGACTGGTCGTTGGCGTGGCTGTAAGTCAGATATTTCACATAATATATTAAATTATAATAATACGAATAAGCAGCGACTCACTGAAGGTAGCGAATTCCAGCCAGCGCCTTGTAACAATCCTTGGCCAGTTAATGCAACTAATTCTGCAGCGCCGCTGAGCGGTTTCGTAACTACGCCGACTAATCCGAGTCCGACACCCGCGACTAAGCTTTTAGTCGTTGCCTCCCCTGACCACACTTGTTGTAATGGATGATGTGCCAATCCAGCAACGGCAGCTACAAAATTGTAATTGTACTCTCACGGTATACCAGACGAGTATCGTTTTATAGGGAGGGAATACGTTATATATAACATAAGATAAGAATTACTGACCAAGAAGGCTCATTCCGAATCCGGTCAATCCTTGATAAAGTCCTTGTGCCATACCTTGTGGCCGTAATCGCCTCGCTTCCTCTTGTCGCTGAAGGTGTTCTTCGTCTAATGTTAATCTATCTAAATTTCGGGCTACGCTAGATGCTAATTTTGTGACAGAATTTACAGTGCCTGTAGAGACAACAAATTTAATTAATTAGACGAAGAACTTTATCAAAGACAAATTTTTAATAAGTTCGTACGTTTCTATAAAGTTTTAAGAAGTATTATTTTGTTGCGAATTAAGCGATATTGTATACCGTGTTTTATTACCTGCTGTGACGTGCTTCATTAAACTAGCCGAACCATGCGTAATACCAATAATAAAACTCCATGGACCCTGTAACAGACCTTGAAACGGAAGAGAAACAAAATCTCTTAAACCCGAACCAAGCGCTTGAGCTAAGCCTCCTGGTGATCCGAGTATCTCTAAAGATCCGACTATCCAACCTAGTAGCGATTATTAGAAATATAATTAAACGTTGTTAATATACTTATGTACTATCGATTGTATAGTTAAACAACTTACCCGCGCCAAATATTGCACCAGATAAATAATGCATAGTAAGTGCATTGCCAAGTCTGTAAGGTGTCGTTAAGAGAATTTTTCTTTCGAAAGTCCCAAAATATAAAGGGGAGTGATCTAATGCAATGTAGAGACGTACAGAAGTATGAACACTCAACAGAATTGACACTGGCTCTATCGTAAAGTTTTGCAATCTTAAAGGTTTACTTAATATTTTAGCATCGATCATAACATAATCGGGTATATGAATCGTACTTAATAGAAGCATACTTCGTTTTTTTTTCGTGCTATTTAATGGCATAATAAATCGTGGAGACAACATCGAATTTGTGTAATCTAACAATTGACTTATATACGTATCTTCTATATAAGCGCTAATTGGTGCGATTTTGATATGAAAATCTTTCATTGCTGCAAAAATATATTTTGCGTTATTATTTATTTGAATTATTATTTTACATTGGTTTTCTGGTTTGTTATTTCTAAAGACTGAAATATTATAAAGAAAGGTAAACACTCACCCCATGTTTGTCCATTTGTCTCAAAGATACAATCGACACCGATTAAAGAGTCTGCTTTAATTTGTGTCATGTTGTTAATTAAATAATTGTTCGTATAGAAAATAGTTTTTCGTGTTAAAAGTGGACTTTGGTTGATTAATATGACAGGAAAGTCAAAACCTCCTTGATCGAACATTTGATTATCTAATTGTAGATCTTTTATACAGATGCAAAGATTTAAAAAAGTATATCTTGCATTTAAAGAAATAATAAGGTCTGTCACGGATAGACTCGCAACCTCGATTCTTTGAGCGCTTTCGTTAATGTCGTGCATTATAATAATTGTAATCCCGTGAAAGTAAACAATGGCGGAACCTTCCCTGCAATTTGTTATGTGCCTTTCGCCATCGGATTTCAATTTATTGGAATCCTCGTCGATCTTGAAATATTTCCCTTTTGGAATTAATTTAAATTCCGAGGAAATGGAAGAATCCGTTGTTACCGAGTCGTCGTCTTGTGCGGAAAAAAAGCTGGTCATCGACGTCGAGCTACTGGAACTTTGCACGTTTATCAAAGTTTTCTCGCTCTCCGTTGGTGTTAACAACGATTTATTGTATACCGTTTCCACGTCTTTTGGGTTGTTGCTCTCCTTTTGTAACAATCGACTTCTTATGTCTCTCGCGGATACTTCTATTTGCGAAATAGGAACGATACTTATATGTATCGTGTAACAACGAAGTTGTATTATAAGCTTGACGTCACCGTAGGAAGGTAGTCGAACGAAATGATCCATACTCGTGTGAGACAGCACCGATAAATTGATACCTCGAGACCATTGCAATTGTTCTTGCTGCGTCGATGATCGGCCATTGGAATTGTCGACTAACGTGGACAACAATAATACGTTGCAGATATTATTTATAGGAGCATCCGGCAATCTATTCCCAACAGATGGAAGAGAATAGTGGCAAGCAGTGCCGCTTTCTACTTCGCACATCCATGAGAAGTGAGACGTATCAGGTATTACGTTGTCTCCGTTTTCGTTGGCTTGCCCCAAGAGAATTTTAAAAGAACAGACGTTTTTCACCATTAGTTGAGGATGATCGTCGACGTGTATCATTATGTACGTTGTACCTTTATCGTCCAGAGTAGTCACCACTACCGGCACGGTGACAGATCCATTCGGAATAGCGATGCATTTGCGACTTATACTCTGATCTACTCTAACGGGACAAGACCATTTATGCCCCAAACTCAACGATATGTAAAGAACGAGGGTTTCGATGTTGTCATCGTTATTTAACAAATGCCACTGAATGATAGGTGTAGCTTCCTTTTGATCTTCAGTGGGCGAAAGATTGAAACCGTACGAAGATAAATTCTCGGGTAAACGCATATCCACGGCGGCGTCGTTGACTGCGAGTGTCGTAACGCATATCTCTTGAAACATCAGATTGCTAATAACGTAGCTGCTAGTTATTCGTATCACGCGCATATCCTCGTGCATATTGGAATTGATGTTCATTATAGTTACGGTTGGTCCGCAATCGATCGTCGTTTTAATGTTGCCTTCGACAGGAATGAGACCTCCTATTCGAGGCATGTAAAAGCTTTGACTCCAATCGGGTTTCGCTAATTGCAGAGGCTGCGACGTGTAATACATGTCGCCAATACCGACGCCTATGTGAAACGTTCCTTCCAATTTCGGTGGTGTCACTATCCCGTGATGAGGGATTTGACAGAGTTCGATGTTCTCCGATATGAGGGAAACATAACATCCCAAGGAGTTCAATATAAAACACCAAGGCTGTAATTCCAACAGTAGAGTACTCGAGACTAGGCCGGCATCCTGGTATTTAACTTGAACGTGAGTTTGGGGTTGTTCCGCGGGTATCCATTCTTCCACGTCGTCCCCTTGGAATGGCCATTGTACCTCGTCCTTTTGGCTATCCAACTCCTTCAGAATAACTTCGATGTCTTCAACCTCGGGCCTTCTGAAGAATTTTCGTTGATCCACCGAACTGTACGACAACGGTACGTACGGATTCGACGCGCATATTCCGGACTCCAACTGAAACGTTAATTGATGAAAATGCTCGAACGTTCCCGGGCAATACAATTGTTGACATTCACCGCAACCGTTCACCATCGTACTCAACGACATCTTTAACGACGGAGTTTCCATTTGTACTTTGACCGGTACGGGCAAATACGATCTAATCATATACAACGGACTCAGTACAGCGAGCATCTTCACTTTTTCTTGGATTATTTGCGTAACTATTCGTACCCAGATACTTAAAAATTGTCCTCGTTCTTGCAGAGGCACTTTCACGAGCCACGGTTGACCTAACTTGGCATTAAGCTGCAGAGGAATATCGCCGGTCCATGATAAATTTGGTACATTCGCGAAGCGAATGCGCATCGCCATTCTTCTATTACTTTCGAGTACTATCGACGGAGGTTGACTTTTACTGGCTATCATATAAACGTCGTTCGATACAGTCACTTTGTTATTCGTCCCTGCCTCGTATTTCACTAATTTCATCTCGAAATTGTCGATCAATTGATTAGAAATAATCAATTGCCCATAGAACGTTATAAGCTTTTGCGTAGCCGATATGGACGTAACGCTAACAAAAATGGACGTATTGGTCGATGCATTCGAAAACTCAACTATTTGAATGCCATCCTTATTTACGGAGAACGGTCGACTCCATATCCATGCGTTTGCCTCTGTCGATATTCGTATCATATTATTTCCGACACATCGCCACGAATAAAAGTTGCATTGCCTGCTTTCCAACAACACGTTGTCATCCGTACCGCTTTGGCCAAAACGAATGGATATATTGCAATCGTTAGCAATGACGTATCGTGTTAATATGATAATTGTATTCTCTGCGTTTAGAAAAGCAGACCATAAATAAGTCGATACGGTAAGCGTGTGCGTTATCGTCGGTGCTAACTTTAAAGAGAACAATTTACAAATTACAGAAATATCGATCTTATTCGATAGAGAAATTTGAAATTTCCCTTCCAGAGGATCCAATATCTCTTGCATAGTTAAATAACTATAATCCAATACGTAAGCACCCAGTGTACCATTGATATCGATAAGCATGGACCCGTCTACCCATCTATTGAGAACCAAAATAGCTCCTTTGTGTTCTAACGACATGAAACATTGTGTTTCAGGGATCGTACCCTTTACGGAAAAGTTTTGCAAAGGAGGGAGCAAAGTATTATATGTACACGGATTTATGTGATTATACAACGATATATGAATAACCCCAATGTTTAAAGCTGCTTGTACGTTTGGTATTATCGACGAATTGAAATAGGAGTCGATACGTAAGCACGCGGCAAGCGCTCGAGCGGAGATCACATTTTTCGAAATCGCTTGATTATTCGACGTTAATAATATTACGCGCCATACGCAAGCTACTGCTCGACTTGGTGCTTTTTCAGGGAGATCCAATCGATAACTATCGGTCTCTGATAAATAAAAATTGATGTAATGCTGATAAGCCATGTGACTGTCGCTCCAATACTCGATAGCACATGGAATTTTGTCAATGTACTTGCCTTCGTAATCCAATGTCTAAAAAATGAAATACAATATACGGAACACATAATTTATTATTAACAATAGTAACGTATATGTACACACATATTTCTTGTTTTACTTACTTCGAATGGAACTGGAGATACATGTATTTTTGTCAGTGTTCTAGGTTGAGGATACCTCCAAGCCATTGCTTGTTGAGGATAAGCAAAAAATATTACCTACGCGTATTATAAAACTATTATTATTTATACTTTATTTGTTATAAACAAAATTATATAAAAGTTATATTATAACTTAAGTTTTCTATATAAAAAATATTAAAAATTAATTGAAAAATAAAATGTAAAAGGAAGGACTACTACTACTACCAATATATAACTTACTTGATATGGAAAAGGTAATTCTTCCGCGTTACCATCGATATATTGAAATGCACCAGCTTTCAAATCATCTTTGTAATGTTGCTCGGTCGATAGGACGATCTGTTTCTCATGATCGTTACCGTTTGTAGACGAATATTTAAGTTTATTTAAAAGTAACCAGCAGTCTTGTAAAACAGCATCTATTATTTTAAGTTGCTCCGGACCAAAGTCGATATAAATGCTATCACTGTCTGCTTGCACTTGTATTTGCGGAATAGATTCCACATTTTGCCACGCTTCCCAAAGGAAGCAAATAGTAATACTGTAGCACCACGGATTTAAAAGCACTTTCATACTTCCATTGAGGAGTGCCGATACGATAAAGGAATCTACAGAAATATTCGCAAATATTCTGTCCGGTCTTAAAAGAGTCGAAGTATTTCCGTCTAAAGCTGCTGAACTAATCATAATCTCTGAGCCACAGTCAGTCTGGAATGATAATACAATTTGTTTTGTATTCAAGTTTAGGTCCGGTAAGCAAACTTTTTTTGATTTAGGTGCATGATGCAACGTAGCGTCGTCCTCGTTATGGCTTTTCTCGAGTACCTTAGTGATCTCTTCATGAACTATGCACGATGCTATCTAATAAATGATAACATTATGTTACCTAATGCTTATTTAAATTAGAACATATTAGGCGTTTGGGTTAGGTGTTACCTTTTCTTTTATATTAGATATTTTATTCAATCTGGACAAAGAAAAATGAAGTTTTGTTGGTCTGCCCATGTCTATACAGAAATGTGTATTTTTTCCAGGTATTTTCTCATATTTGATCGTTACAAATGAAGGGGGAATCCCCGTATCTGGATGTGGATCACCATATTTTGTTTCCAATATATAATTATTGAAGTTGTTCTCGGTTAGTACCGAGCTTAAATCTTGATTTTCTTTATTTCCGAGTGCTATCGTTACATCGAAACACGATACCTATGATAATACGTAATGACAAATATCAATACTTTAAAAAAGAGATTTCATACCTATCGAATTATTAGATCGTGTAATATGAAGTGTCGAATTATTCAAAGAAAAAGAAAAATTGATTTTTAAATTATATATAATAATAATTGTTTTGAACAATATCAGGAACATACTTGCATTTTTTGAGACAAATATTGCTGCCAAAGATAAATATTCGGTTGATTAATCATTATGTAAAGCAACGATTGCTTTACATTCTCATTGTCATCTTCATTTGCTTCATTTATATTCTAGACATTATATAAAAAATACCTTTCGCAATGTTATTGAATAATATCAAATATTAATAATATCGATCTTTTGATTAATTAATTAAAATATTAATTATTTTATACAAAATAAACTTACTATTTGATACTCCGAATTTCCAGATATTTTTTGCATTTCATAGAGTATAAACGTAATTTTTCCACAGTTTATTAAGAATTCGCATGGAGAAAATATTGTTTCTTGGAAAACTGGTTTTCTCTAATACAAAAAAATTATATATATATAATAGTCATAATATTATATAGTGTTGGATCGAGTAAAAAGTAATTACAGTGATCGTTGAATTTACGCTAGACATTTCAAAATCCACTCCGCTATCTTTAGTAACATCTATCTCTTGCTCTACGCACATTTGTTTTATCCATGTTACTTGCTTTATGTTTAATATTACAGGCGATTTTTCAGCTGTGTTATTAGACGTTTTTACGACATCTTTTTCTTGTAATTTTTGAGATATTAAATGTTGCCACTCGTTACTTAGTACTGACATTAATTTAATTTGGTCTATGTTAACTGTTATATCAATGTCTGTAACACAATTTACTTCCACAGCACTTCCACAAACTATCGTATCGGGTTTAAATTTGATCGTTGGAGCAATAATCAGACAAAGATCAAACCTACATTCAGTTTTAAATTTAAATTGGTATATACATATATGCACGTAAGTACAGGGAGTGAAAACATTTTGTGCGCTTACTTTGTTAGAACAGGAAATGTGGAAAAATGTGGCTCCAAGTTACTTTTATTGCCAAGCTTGTTCCATTCTAATGCTGGATTTTCATTCATTGTATACAGATACGATTGAGACATACGCTATAAATAAAAATTCTATAAAATTGCTGTTAAAATATGTACACTTATATTTAAACACTGTATTGAATTAAGGTACCTTATTAATGCTGACTTGATAGTTTTTCCATGTCGTAGAATATGCACATATACCTTTAACATTAATTTGATATTGTCGGTCTTCTACTGCCGACCCTGGTACATTTAATATATTTGCTTGTGCGGCGAGTTGGTATATGTCTAATCGTAATGGTGTTCTACAGATTGGATTCTCTGCGTGTGGAGTAATACGAATACCGTCTAACTGAATCGTTAATAGAAAAATTACATTAACTTTTGTGAAATTTAAAACCATATTAAATGACTATATATATACATAAAATTATTCGATGTTATTTATCATTGTACCAGATGTAGTTATATCTAATATCGTAAAGGAATATTAAAAGAATGAAAATGTATCGTAACCTGAAGTATTAGTAAATCATGCTGTAATTTATATTTTATATATGTAGAGGCTGGTATCATAAGTCTGAGACCTTTAAATTCCAAATGCACTAGTGGTAAAGATTCATTATTGATCTTTGTTATACTAGCTAACATAGATGTAATGATTCCTTCTTGGGTATTTTTTTCGACAGTTTCGGCAGATTTTTTAAGGTGAAGAAGAGGCTCTACCAAATCTATGTACTTGGTAATAATAGTCAAGGGTAATATTAAGTCCACCATTTGTATTTTGATATCAATTTCAGAAATATACCCATTCGTAGACAACAAGGCATTCGTTATTAAATCTCTCTAAAAACGAAGATAGAAACAAATCGTAAATAGATATACATAATTACATTTTTTCATGATTCGTATACAATTTCACAATACTTTTTGACTTTTGGGACGTTTATGAGCGCCCCAACGTGTATGTACGTTTCCTGATTGTGCACGTGTGAGTGTAAAACTCAAAAAACCAGAATCGTCTCCTTTCTCTACATTATCTTCTCTGCCACAAAGAATTATGCCAGCGTATTCCCCGACATCCCAACTCTGTACGTGTGGTGCTCTGTTAAATAATATTTTTGTTGTCAGGTTGTCAGGTTACGCAGTAGTAGAACCGCACACAGTCAACGTTTCTTCAGAATTTTGGAAAAAAAGTGTATTGGTTTTTACCTTACATAGTGAAATACTGTGGCTGTTGTGATCTTGCTTTTTAATTTTAAATAAACTGGTTGTAGATCCAAAGAAGTAATGATGTCTTCCATTTCTAACATCAACTTTAACGAAGATTTTATTTCTTTTTGCATAATATATAATTTTATTGCTATTTTTGTTATTGTCCATTGAACCCACGATGTTAAGACCAAACCATCCTTTTCTATAATAACGATGTATTTCTAAATAAGTATTAAGAAAGTGTGTATAACGATCCATTTACCTGAAATGAGATCATCCTTCGAGGTGGACACCGTTGAGTTTGTAGTTGTATCTTCTGGACATATAATTTGAGTTGGGGTGGATGGAGTTCTAGGAATTACTGGTAAAATCATTTGTGCTTCGTTGGTCACTTGAGGTACAAAAATGTTACTTTCACCGAACTCGGATGCAATTTGTAAACAATTAAGAATTTTTGAAGCTACACAGCTCATAAAAGCAACCTGCAACGTTGTTTCCAAATTTATATTCTTAAATATACTCTTTATAAATAATTTAATACCTGTTCTTCTGATATCGAAATAATGATAGGAGAGTTATCAATGTGAACGCAGAGACTTAAAGCAGTCTGTGTATTTCCTTGAGACGAAGTGCTTTTAGTAGTAAGGGCCACGGTTGCGTTCATCGATACTTTTTTAATAAAATTTGTCTGAGTTTTTTGTTGCAATATATAACAATGGAATTCAAATAGGTTTATAGTCCACGGGAAGCTTTGAACTTCTACGATACGAATAATACGTACAAATAATTAATTACATCTGTGATAATAATAAAATGTTATACCGTTCCTTAATCTCGATGCTACTTACGATATGTCCACATAGATTTGGGCAGTTTTACTGGTAATACTTTTAAATAAGGTGCTATCAGTTCAAGATTTATATTAGACGAATGAACAAGAAGACTTGGTAATTTGACGATCAGTATTTGCAGGCTTTGGTCCGCTTGTAAAGCTCTGCTTTTTGCTTCTTCTATACCTGTAACAGTTATTACGTATATTCGTATTTATTATAGAGTTGGCACGCTCGTTAATTCGACATAGTATAAAATGTTAGGTACCGTTTGCACCTATTCCATTCATTGTAATCGATGGTATGTAGATAACAATATGACCGATACATCCACTTAAAACAAGGCCACACCACCATGGATAAAGTTCTGCCAATCTGACCAATATTCCCGGTTTCTGTAAGTTCTATCATCATAGTCCTTTTATACCTACTAGTGCGATCTTATTTCATTGAAACATGTACAAATTTTTCACATACTTTAAGATTACATTATCGGAAATAAATTTCTTTCCACATTATTATTCGCGAGAGAAAAAATAATCTTAGTTCAACTAAAAGTACCATTGATATTAAGTATTAATTAGTATCAACTTTTGTTACACTTTAATAAACTTTCACTATAACAAAATGTTAAAATCATAAAAGTCATCTCCTTCCAAATGTTTGCGAATAGTCAGTATTTTTATATGTTTGTCGTATACCAGTAAAATAGCTTTGAAAAAGTAAAACTATAATAATATATAATAGATATATTAACTTTACATTGAGAGAGAGGGAGATTGGGCGTTTCATACCTCGAACTCATGGTCAACTTTGGATGTGTTTTTTTTTTGAAATTCATCATTTTGAAGTGTTTTTGACTTTTCTGTCATGGTTATGGATTTTTTTTTCTCCTTATCGGAAGAACTGTGCACACTTTCATATAAACTTGGGAATGTTTTCTTTCGTGTACTAGTATCGGACGATGCGGCTTCGGCACTCGATTGATTTTCTTGATGTGTCGTATACAAAGTACCTAATTTATAATACGTAACACGATATTGTAGCCATTCTAAAAGGAGCGGATCCAAGGAGCCTCGTATTTCTGCTATTTGGAATGATATAAGCGGTGGATCTATTTGTTTTGTAGTATCCTTGGGAAATTGTATCACAGCTCTCAAAAGCGGTTTATTTTCTGTATCGCTAAAAAAAGGCATAGTAAAAAATCATTAGTATCGTTTACTATCAACATTTTATTTTACCAAATAAAGATCTTATAGACCTGTAGATGTCGGTTTCTGGACCAGATAAGATAAAAGTCTGTTGAGAATCATTCAGGGCAAACATTTTAATAGAGTTTATATTTATTTTGTTTGAGCTTGTTACAGGCGATAATAAGATTTTATAATGCACATTCTCTAATAGTAACTCAAGATAGACCGAGCCTAAAAAAATAATAATTATGAAATTTATTGGCATTATCAATTTATTAATATTATTATTAATTTATTAACTGACGCAGATATTTAATAATTCTAATTTGTAATGCGAAAAGCCAATCAAATATAACAGAATTATTAAATATATTTTTCGTTTGAACATACTTTTTTCTTCGTATGCGTCGTTAAAAAGAGAAGAGCAGATAAGTGGATTCGTCGTGTCATTGGGATTGATAATAGAGGCTAATATGGAAGTCGCAACCATTAATTTTGCTTTCGTTCCTGTAATTGTAACGCTATCGATAAGAAACGAATACGTTTCGCAGACCAAATCAAGACTTTTCCAATACTGAGGATACAATAGTATTTTTATAGAAGACTTTGCAGAGCATGGCATTACTATGGATACATGGCAGTGCTTCGACAAGTACAATTGACTCTTTATTCCATCGATCTAGATAAAAATTGTCATATTGAAAGGAAATACTATTTATCACGTATACAAATAATTGTTCCTTATTTTACCTGTATTGTGATCTTTTTATGACACTGATTGAACATGTCTGGTAATTGTTTAGTTTGTTTTGAGGCACAAGCTGCAAGCCTAAAGGGATACATAGGCTGAAGAATATTCGCAGTTACTTTATCGCAACCAATGCTCACGTAAGGATCGTTTGTAAAACTAGGTACTAAAGGTACAGCCTAAAATGATAATATGCGAGATCAAGTTACAGAATATGCTAAATACGTTTGTATGAGACACTATTAGGAAACGTATGTATTTATCTTACTCGCGTAGTTTGCTTTTAGCTTACCCAGTTTTCAGCGATCTTTCTTTGACGTGGTAATCCAGTAATAGAGTGATCCGCCAATTGAAATTGTAAACATACTTTTGTTACGATCATCCTTACTTCGGTCATCGATACGTTTTCTCTTAATGCTTCAAATTCTTCCAACGTAACTGGTGGAAGCTCATCCGCGGTAGGATCTAAATACAATCATGAAATGGAGTACACGTTTTACGAACTGGAGCCTAGATTTTACATTTAAAATGTCAAATAAAATATATTAGCACGTAACATTACCAGGTTTCAATGTTATATATAGATTGCAATCATAATTTGCAGCAGCACGTTTTATTGTATCGATACGATGAAAAATGCCAGAACATAATCTAATTGTTAAGTCACCGATAAGGTATCTTATCACTCGTTGTTCATGAAAGTTACTGAAATAAATATTATTATAAAAAAGATATCCTTATTGCATCGATGTCAATAGATGAACATTTATTCTTTCCGGTTTTTTTTGGATATTATTAAATATGTCGTGGTTACCTATATTCGAAATTAGATCCAAATTCAATTAATTTCTCGGGCGTTATATCGTCCGGCAATTCTATATAATGAACGTAATCCATAACAAATGCAGGACATCTTTCCATTAACTTTTCCACTAAGAGGAAATAAATAATTTTTATCAGAAAAGTAATCAATATTTACAGAGATTTTTGTTATATATTTAATATCTATAAAGAATACCTGAAACTGTTGCTAAATGGTAATCTACTCCTTGCTTATAGTCTCTTTTTTTCCCCATATTTTCCACTGCCTGATTATCGAACAACGAATCTTTCAAATAGTTCGTATTCCATCTACCCGACATCAAATAAAGAGGTGGCTGAAACAATAATTTGTCTTTCAAATTATACGCGATACTTTTCGTAACATTCAATCTTTTTCTTTTAAATAAAATAACACGTCACATTTAGATACCTGAACACCGTCTATCACTTCGAGATGTCCACAGCTGCATGCTCCTCTTGGATAAAGAGATATACTGCCCAGTCCGATCTGAAAACTGGTCATTGCAATACCTTGAAGCAATGCATCTACCAGTACCCCATTTAAACGTAATGACAAAAATGACTTGTATCTAAGCTTCCTAGATTTATAAAATAATTGTTCCTTCACGCTTTCAACAGTCTGAAAAACGGGATTGGCTTATTAATGTTACACGTTAATCGATCTACTTTGTAGGAGCTGACAATCTTTGCTTTTTAATGTACCTTAAAAGTTAAAATAGTATCATCTACATAAACACCTAAATGTATGGTGTGGCCAGAATACGCTGTCTGTTGTTCGCTAGACCATTCGTTCTCCCAATCAACGGGTAATAAAGACGATGCCATATTCCAAGCCCACCCGACCCAACTTATTACCTCGGAGACAGTTTCGGGTAACGGGGCCTCATCGTCTATTACAAGTATTATTAATAAGAAACGAATGGTGTAACATATAATGAGATGTTATTGAAATGAAAGAGCTCTACCTTGAACCACATCTTCTCTCTCTTCTGCGGATGTCGAAGGTTTTTCTCTGTTAATTGAAAATTGCTTTGTCTGTAGTGCCATTATTAAAGTAGCCAATCTAAGTAACATTGGTATTTGTTGCTCCGTAATACTAAATTCCATTTTTAAGCAATGTAGATCTAATCGTGTGATAGAAGCTCGTTTAGCAGTATTGCTATGATAATTTATAATTAATCGTATGTTCACTGAACATCGATACAGCACAGGATCCTAAAACGAAGATACACGAGTAAAATGTCAATGTATTCGATTCATGCTCGTTAAGTTAAAAGATAGTACCTGATAAACTTCGATTTTACCCGAAGCATCCATTTTATCTAAGCATAACGTTAGATCTTGAATGGTAATGATTTTTCTAAGAACGACTTCGTAAGTATTGACATCTACAAAATAATTTCAATATAGCGTTAAGAACGAAATTGATACGAATTTCGAATTAAATTCCTGATACGTGCCAGTAAATGCAGGTTTCCATTTATCATCGACCGTTTGCATACTTAGAAATCTAACGTTTACACTCAAAACAATATCTTCTTCCACATACTTTAGAATAAGATTGTGACAATGGATCGTTATATTGTTTACGACCTTAGTTATTATACTTTTAATATAGCCAGGTGGTGCTTCTCCTCTGTATGAATACATGCTTTATTAATTTCATATAAACACACGTTACATTATAAACGATCCATATATTAGGACAAAATGACTTACTGATCCGTTTCATCCTTTCTTGGTGGTACATATTTATTTGGCTCTGTACTGTTTCCATCTTTTAATTTTAATATACATTCTAAACACAATTAATTTAGTTAATTTTTCAATTTAATTCATATCATTACGAATCGTTAGATCTCGAATGAATTCTCATTTTAATGAATGTAGCATAATATGAAGAATCATTGTATACCTATAGTATTAATCGTTACGACTATTGGTTCGGAAGTTATTTTCACCCAGGGAACATGAATGAGTAATTCATGAATATGGCCACTAACGAAATTAAAAGGTAAATTTAGTTGTTCTTCTAATACTTCTAAACGTAGATCTAGATTTTGAAAAGACGCATCACCGCCCCATAAAGATACCTGAAATATGAAAATGTTTTATGCGTAGGAAAGCTAAATAGCCGATGCTTTTAGACATAGTATTTTACGTATCCTTTAATTTGATTAAATTGAATAAATCTACGTTAAACATGTTTCGTTATTATTCTTTAAATATAACTCGCTTATCGATATTTAAATAACACATTATTAACACATTAGATAACATTTTATTTCAAATAATTTCTTAATTTACATACCTGTGATTGTTCTGGTTTAAAATTTTTGACATATTTTTTTACATAACTAAGAATTACTGGTGTAATGTAAGACTCCCAATTGAACATTGTGATCGATAGTATAAAACATTTCACATAGTTTTATAAAGTTAGAAATTTCAATAGAATATTTAATTTGGTATTAAAATTTCGTTAATGTACCAACAACGTTTATTTTACTTCATGTTACCTTTAATGTCTTGTATATTGGTATTAAATAGTACGAATGAATATTTTTAATAACGTAGAAGCTTATCTGAAAATTAAAACCTCGTTGAAAATATTTCATAGATCACATGTTAGAAGTTTATATCGAAACGTATTAATAATAATAATAATAATAATAATA
>JAITYT010000813.1:597161-607218 GCA_025433975.1 Liostenogaster flavolineata
GACGACATAGCTGGCACGGTCGCAGTCGGACAACCGATCGACCGCCGGCACCTCGAATCCTCCCTGCGTTCGACGTGTAATACCGGCACGCGCACCGACAACGCGAGGCTTGCTTTCTCTCTCTCTCTCTCCCTCCCCCTCCTCTCTCTTACTAGTCGGTACTCACACAAGCACGACGAGTTCGCGTGGCTACGCTGAAAATCGTGCGTCGCGCTCGCGTTGTGTCGTCGCTCGAAGAAACCGGTTTCGTTCGAGTCGGCGAATCTCTGCGTTCGTAGGAAGGTCGTGCGCGTACGTGTGTGTGTGTGTGTGCGCGCGCGCGCGCGCGCGAGAGCGCGAACGCCGGCAGCAGCGCGGTGGTAGGAGCGAGATTTATGGAAAACGAATTTACACGAGGTCACACCCACGGGAGCGGCTTCTATCTCTCTCTCTCTCTCTCTCTCTCTCTCTCTCTCTCCCTCTCCCCCCTCTCTCTCCTTTCTTTCCCCGAACGGCTGGATTTCCGTCGGCGGCCGTAGGCTCGCTGGTAGTTTAATCGTTGCGTCGCGACGTCCGTCGTTCCATCGTCGTATTTTTATCGATAGAGAGAGCGGGAGAGAGAGAGTCCGAAGCGACGACAAGCACGTTACGCGCTCGTTATCGCGGAGCAGCAGGAAGAGACGAGAAGAAGAAGAACCAAGCACCGCGTACCGGTGGACGACGATGTAGCGGCGCGAGAGGTAAGAAGAGTCGGAAGAGAGGGCCAGGGAAACGCGGTCGACGTAATAACCCTGTGGAACTCGAAGATCGTTCGATCGGGAGCGGTCACGCGGCACGTCATTCCAAGGATCAACGAACTCTCCGTTTGAACGTTCCACCTACCGATCGTCGTCGGTTCGAGGCGTTCTTCCGTCGGGGATCCAAAGAGCACGAGGACAAAATCGATCGACGTCTTTGGTCGGTCGTCGACGTGGTCGTTTCATCGAAAGTCGAGGAAAAGGCAGACAGAGGCGAAGTTGGCAAAGGTGGGAAGAGGGAGACGTCGAAAGAGCAACGATGGCCGTTGAGGTACGGCGTGGACAGGGGGAAGACGGCGGCTGGAGCAACGATAGCACCAGCAGCACCAGTGCCGAAGAACCGAGCGATCGAGATTCACCGGAAAAGGACAGCAAGGAGGTTACCGAGTCAGGCTGGAAGCAGCCTAGTTTGTGCGGCCTCGTAATAACGTAATACCGTGGGATCGGTAGACAAGTCGCTTGATGATCGAGGTCGGTGCTGGTGCTGGAGATGAAGAGGGCGAAGGGTGCCTCGGTGGCCGCAGCGGCCGCAGCAGCGTCGCAGGTTCAACCGACGGCGATCGGACTGCAAACTAGGCTTCAAGATTTCCTCGTGCCGATCGCTGTCGGCTGCCAGGATCGGCAGGAGGATCGCGAGGTGATCAGGATCGGGACGTCGTCGGGAGCGACGGAGTTCGTCTCCGGCGCTACCAAGTCCAGAACGATCGAGAACGGCTGCAGAGCTTTAGCCAAGGCTCAACAAGGATCCGGCAAGAAGGATGACGTCAAGGGCATTTCTTCGGCTATGTCGCGACTGCTAGCCATCGATTCGGACAATTACATGCTGAGAAAGATAGCCGTCAATACGACGAATGTCAGCGCCATGATCCCAGCCTCCTGTTCCTTGTCGTCGTCGTCGTCGTCGTCGTCCTCGACCACGATTAGCTCAACCGCATCGATGGCAGGCTCGACCACCACCACGACCATCATCGGCAGCGGCTCTTCTGCGTTGATCGACGTCTCCCAACAGCTGCATCATCGAATGCTCCCACCCAGTCGCAATTTCTTCACGAACGTCGGCGGCTTGGTCTCCACCGGTGCCGCGTTCACCGATCTGCAGCAGCCTCGTCCGACCATGACGAACGTTCTCAACTCGAGCGCGATCGCTTCCATCGATCCCACTCTGAACGATCTTGCCGCGATCGGTCAACAACAGCAGCGGTACGACTCCATGGCGCGTCGATGCTACCCCGATGATCAGTCGACTCGTCTCGTCTCGACTACGTTCGCGACCACCACGAGCACGATGAATATCGCGACGTCGTCCTTGCTAGCCTCCCCTCGCGTCTCGACTCTCGCTGCGAACGGTAACGAACTGACCAGACAACTGCAGCAGCAGGTTCTCAAGAACAGACTCAACCAGGAGGAACCGACGACGCAGTCGCCGTTACCGGCTCCGCTGTTATCCCGCGACGGTATCAACGAGAGCGATAACTTGTACCTTTTCTGCGCTAGACTGTCGTCCTTTCATCGGTACGTGTGTTGGTGCAATGCGAGTGGCGTGGGTGCTGGTGTCGGTGTGGGTAGTAGCAATAGTGGTGGTACCAATAGTAATGGTAAACAGCAGCAGCAGCAGCAGCAGCAACAACAACAACAACAACAACAGCAACAACAGCAGCAGCAACAGCCGCAGCAGTGGCAGAACGACGCGAGAGAAATTTCGAGCAACCGCGGCACGACGATCGGCAGGATGACGATACCGGTCGATGGCGGCGCGAGTCTAACCGATACGAATCCAGCGTTGCATGGTCACGATCGTAGCCGTACGAAGGGCAACAAGAACGGTGTCGGTGGCAGCGTCGCCACCCTCGGCGCGATCCCCACGCCCGAGAGGGTGGCGGTGCCGCGCGGTGACAATCGCGGTTTGTGTTGCTGCATGTGCGGTTCTTTATGTCCTGCAGAGTGCCACGCGTGCTTCCACGTCGTCTGCTCGGAGTACAGCGGACGACACCTGTGCCAATGGAGTACCAAGGGTCACGCGTTGCCGAGCCAGGTTTTCGACAAGGACAAGGTTGGTACGACGCTGATAGGAGGAGGAGGAGGAGAAGGAGGAGGAGAAGGAGGAGGCGATCGTTTTGCTCGTTCTTTCGCGCTGTTTTTTTTTCTCTGGGATGGAAAATGGGAGAAGGAGAGAGGCTAGGGTGGTGAAAGAAGGGTGGAAGGAAATCGGTAAGATCATCGATGAGAGAGATCGATCGTTTTTGGAGTCTTTCGTAATCTCTTCTTCTCTTGTTCTTTCTTTTCTTTCGTTCCTTTTCTCTTTTCTTGGCGATCGCTAGCCCGTCGACTTGCACCGCGTTTCATTTTTATAACGAGACGACGTCATCTTGGTCTTGCGACCTTCTCGACCAAGTTCAAGACCTCCTTCATTCGTTTCGAATACATTGCGATTATCGTTCCGTTGGGGAACTAAACGAACGACGTGACTCTTCGATCGTGGAATCTTAACTAAAGCTACTTTTATAGGACTATGAGCTGTATTCCTATAGGAATAGGACTCGAATACCAACACATCGACACTTTGGGAAGACCGTCTGCCCGCGATACGATCAGAATCTTTAATGTCGTTGACTCTTTCGCAATCTTGGCGATCGTTGATAACAGCTAAATTACAGACGTTTTAACGATATCTCGTGACTCTCAACGTGTTCGTTCTGCTACAACGAATATTGTAATTGTATCGTACGATATTACGACGAAGTTTCGTTTAACCTATTTCTCTTCCCAAGGCCGGAAAGAACGATTACGTGGAGATTTTAACGCGACTCAACGCGACGGAATATAAGAAGAAAACTAATTATTCTTAATATTTGAGTTATCGATTGGGAGTTACGCTCCGTTGCATTTAGGCCGCATTGAAAATTCCACGGTGGAAGCGAACTCGCGTATCGAGTCGAAGCCGTTGCGTAACGAGTTTTACAGTATTTTTGATATGTCACTTCCATTCTACCGTCGTGGTGTTTACTATCTCCCTAAAACTATCAACGAATGGATCGTAAACGTAGAACCTTACCTCGGTGCGCCCAGAATTCCCAAGATTACGAACGCGCAATTGCGCGATATAGTCCATTGGCTTTGATTCTTCGTGAACGTTCGAGGGAACGCGTGAAAACGACGCCATGGGAAAACGCGTTCCTTTATACGCGCCATTTTTAAAAGTTCGAGATGTTAAAAGATTTTGGCCTATCTTCGAGATTCGACGGTTTCTTTAACCCTAGATAACTGAACTTAAGTCAGCGTTACTCCGTAACTAATCGTTCGACTTCTAGACTACGAATTAAGAAGAAGTATATTTTTATATTTCCTTTATTTATTTCAAACAAATTACCGTAGCTTAAGAGAAGTATTATATCTTATTTTATTATTTATGAAGATACCGCAAGCGAGGTAGCGCCCGTTAGACGAATGTTTAGTTATCCAGGGCTAAATCGTCATTTTTCTTCACGAACGACATTTTTTGGCATTTTGTTGATTTTTATTCTTGAGAAATTCGAAGCAAGCGTAAAATCGTCGAATCGTCGTTTTTCGAAGGACGACATTTCGAACCTTCGGCTCTATCGTCGTATCCTCGTGACTCAGTGAAGGAGTCGAGTCTCGCAAAAGCGAGTCTCTGGCCGTTTTTCTATAACGTAAACGTAGCTGAGTGCGTGTCGGTTTCGTGATTTGCATACGGTCACGCATTCGCGCTTCGAACCTCGGTCCTGACGAGAAAAACAGACTCACGATTACGAGAGGCGCTTTAACGCTTCCCAATCTGATCGCGTGACGACCTTAATCGAACGACGTTCCATCTGGAATCGCACGACCGACGGATAAGCGCGGCCGACAGGGTGCCAGGAAGGAGACTCTCATCGCACGAAGGAGAGTCCTTAGAGCAAATTCTCCGCCATGTTTTATTTTTAACGGCGCCTTCGACCAACTTCGGATGGTAAACTCGCCAACTTTTATTCGCTAGGCAAGATTTTATTTTTTTAATTTTTTATATATCAGGTTGGCAAAGATGAAATTTGTAGTTTTTCCAAAAATTGTAGATGGACAAGAAAGTAATTTCGAGTTTTGCGAATAAATGGCATCGTGCTTCTTTCCAACGATTTCTCTCGGTACGAATACGAAGTTATGAATCATGAAGTTGTCAGAAGAATGACGAGAGGTCGTCGAACGAAATAGCGAAATATATAGTTCATCGAACTTTCTTTCGTTTCATACAAAATTTCCACACATATATTCGCATTAAAAAACTGAGATATATTTTTCGGCGATGCTTCCTCTCTCTCGCTCTATCACTCGTACTTTTTCTTTCTTTTATTCTCTCCGTCGCGCGCACCAGCCTTTCCGGAATTTATTCGAGTTTTCTACGTGAACTCGGTGCGATAGGTTACCGGCGATCTTGGCAACGAGGTCAACGAGATATACGTTGTACGCTCGAGTACCATTTATTCGCGTGAAAATTGAAAAGGCGAGAGACGATCTCGCCCTGCGTCCTTCCGTTCTTCGGATAATCGACCAAGACGTCGACGACGACGTGTCTCCATCGATACAAGGAACCAACCTCACCGCGATCGTAATTATCGTCGTCGAGTTCTTTAACGGCGTAAGGAAGCTGTTGTTTGCTACTTGTACCACCGGTGGTACAATAAAGTCACTAGATCGTATCATCCGACACGAACGTATCAAACGTTTAACATTTAACGCACACTCGAGGAGACGATCGTCTTCGATAAATCTCGATTTCTTATTCTTTTTTTCGTTTCACACGTACATCGGAGACTCGAAGTTGTTCGCCGCCGTCGACGAGGGAATTCTCTCTGCCATCGTGCATCGGTTCAACTATATCGAGCGATATTCCGTCACGATCGCTCCAAGCTTCTTTCGCGACGAAAGAAAAAGAGAGAAAGAGAGAAAAAGAAGGAGAGGAGGGCAGTTGGCGCGAACGTTCTTATCTCGTCGGTGTCGTCATCACGACCGTATACTTAAGGTTACGAGGGAAGGTTACGTCTTCTTTCTCTCTCGTTTTTTAATCTTTCGTTTTATCGCACATTTTCGATATCGTCGTCGTTCGATGTTGTACGTGTCGTCGTCGTCGTTGTACCCTCCTTCTTCTCTTGCCCTCCCCCTCTTCCTCGTCTTTTACTACCACGCACCAGCCATATTTATCTAATCTGTCTCTCGAAGTCGCACGACACATTTAGCAAACCACGTTACTTCGTGTTCGTGTCTCTCGCGTTATCTTTAAAATCGCGGTATAAGTTCAAGAGGCTAAAGGTGTATCTTCGCGGAATCGTTCGCGGAATTATGAATATTCCAGCGGCGGAATCGAAGCGAGCATCGTTCGACGACATCGTCGTCCAAGTCGAAGTCGAAGTCGAAGAAATTACGCGGCTTTTTTTTCGCGTTTCCGCGATTTATCAGCGATTCTTTCCCAATTTTTTCCTCTTCGTTTTTATCGGCCCGAGGTAACGAAGATTTCTTCTTTCAAACGTTTTCGCTCTTCGATCGTACGAATTTTGAGGTACGAAAACAACGAGGAAGTTAAATCGTTTACAGTGCGAATCATAGTTAGAGATTTACGCGTATCTCTTTCGAGTTGTTTTTGGATGCAAGTCGACGCGTTAGATATTTTTACGATTTTTTTTTAGTCTTCCAACGAAAGTTCGACAATTTTTCCTCTACGTAATGGATGTGATAAGAGTCTTTTTTATTATTATTATTTCTCTTTTTAAAGAGAAACGACTTCAAGGAGCGAGAAACGTTTGGACGTACAAACTATTGTTGTTGTTGTTGTTAGTATTATTATTATTATTATTATTATCACGATTGAAAAAGTAAAGACTCGTCGCGAACAGCGATCAGCGATTCAGCTTCGATAACGAGGAGGCACTTAGTTACGTTAATTTAATCGATTCGATCGAGCGGCGAGGCACGATCGGTTATTTTCGTTTTCGTTCGTGGATCGTTCGATCGTTAATAATTCGTGCAAGCGAGCGAGCGAACGAGCAAGCAAGCATAGAGCCGAAATCGTGGGATCTTCACCGATCGATAATCGAATTACTTTTTGTATCTCTATTATCCGTGTTAAGCTTCCTCTATTTATAGCCCGTCAGTGAGTGGACGTCGTTGAACGTGGTCGAGTGGATGTCAGCCCTCAACCTGTATCACTATGCGGACGTTTTCAAATCGAAGGACATCAAGGGCAGCGACCTGCTCCATCTGGATCGAGAGAAGCTCATGGTGATTTGATTTTCACTTTTGTTAAGATTTAATTTTCTTTCGTTCGATCTTCTTCGTTTTTTTTTCGCTTTTCAACTTGAATTCGCGTTGTTCCACGTTGTTTATTGTTTGCTCGTAACCAGGATAAATTTGTCGACATTTTCGCGATCCTTTTTCTCTCTCTCTCTCTCTCTCTCTCTTTTTTTACAAGGACGTAAATGAACTGCGAAAGTGGATGCGCGTTTAATTCGTTGCAAAGCGTTTCCACTTGTTGGGAACTCTGCTATTGGAAACAATTCTGTGCTCTACGAACAGGCAAGAGTTTCAGTAAACTGTCGAATGTTCAGAACGATCACGACTGATACGTTCCTTGAAAATGTTCTAGGAAACGTTAACTCGGTGCGGAAAGTGGGAGTTCGGTTCTAATGAAAAAGTCAGGGGAATTGCATTTTATGCCGTAAGATTTAGATTTGTTGGATTTATCGCGACGGAGAAAAGATTCCGTTGATTAAGCGATTGGGTTAAAAAGACGGCGATACGCCGACTGACTGAACTCACTCGCGGATTAAACGGTTCTATGCAATGCTATCTTTCAACTCTCCTCGTTAATTACTGACGTTGAAACTCGTGGCCAAGTTTATTTCGATACTTTTCGAATATTTTTTAACGGCAAAATTGTAGCGTAGTAGATCGTTACTCAAGGTAAGAAGATAACTCAAGAAATACCAAGTCAATGCTATATTTTGACCTAATTAATTCCCAATTATGTAAAGACAAAAGTCCATGGTCGAACTTTTCTTCCGAGATAAATGATATTTTTTGAAAGCAAAACTTTGACGAAATATTATAGATCTTTAACCAGGGTAACAGAGAAAATTAACGAGTCGATTAGTTGACGTTCGTCGCTGGGTTTTTTCACGTATCAGAAATGTTTTACATCGGTGAATTTTTTTCCTATTTTCTCTCATCGTCGTCGTCGTCGTGGTGGTCTTGCTCGTGCTCGTCGTACGGCCAATTTAGTCGTACAGTTAACCACTTACGCTCGACCGACGTGCCATGCATGCAGGCCGCCTCGTTACATCCGTGTCGTACGTGAATACGATGTGTGCGCGTTTCTTTCCTATCTTAAACTCTCGTTCGCTTTTTTTCACTGTACGCTTTTTTTTACCTATTCTTTCGCTCTCTCTCTTTCTTCTTTTCCTAAACACGGAGACGATTATGTCACGATTGGCAATTAAGCTTGTTTTACGTTTTCTTCGAGTAAATTCACGGATAAAAAACGTAGATAACACGTTGAAATAAGTATTTGAGTCGTTAAGGAAGCCGTAGTACACCAGCAATTAAAAAAAAGCAAAGAGCCGTGTCGGTGTTCTCATAAATACGAAGTAAAGCGTGCGCGTGTCTTCGTAAGAAGTTTTTTCGGAATTCGTAGAATTTTTGAAAGGACTCGAAACTCGATTTTATTCGTCCCTTTTTCATCGAAGAGAATTGTTGAACGGACAAGGTAGGTTAAAACGAATCGGATCGGATTGAAATGGAGGAAGGGAACGTTCGAACAACGAGGAAGAAGTAGAGTGGGAAGAAATATCTTCCTCGACGCTTCGTTTTCTCCTCAGACCGCATTGCCACCGCGCGAAACGAAGGAAGCTTCGTACCTTCTTCTCCTTTTATTTCTTCTCTCGTCTTTCTTCTTCTTCTTCTTCTATTTTTATTCCATTTCTTCTCCCGTATTTCTCCATTTTTCTTGTTCTTCTTCTCTATTTTATTTTATTTCTTCTTCTTTCTCCTTTTTTTTCGCTGAGAACGCGCGAAGCGAAATAAAAGCGCGTCAAATTGAATCGGCGCGTGCGCTCGCCGGCGTCGCGATACGTCGATTCTCGCTTTTGCCACATTCGCTAATAATAGAGAAATTGGCCCATCGTTCGTTATGGCGCCGGGAGGAACACGCATCAGCCGGTGGCAACATTTTAGAATAGCGAGAGCGCGCGCGCGTACGTGACGATATAAAAGGCAAAACTATGTTACGAGGAAGAGATTACTCAAGGCCACCTTTCGTCGTCGTCATCGTCATCGTCTTCGGAAAAGCGCGATCGCGTCGCTGTAACATCGATGATCGTACGTTCGATTTCGAGTTTGATCGAGGAGTTGATTGGTAGTAGCGTGCTCGACGTGAGATCGGACGAGTTAAATCAGGTTTTGCCAAGAAGAAAAGCACAACGAAAATAGGGAGACGAACGTTCGCGTGTAAAAAAAATTCGATATTTCGTATGCACCAATACTATAACAACTTCGCGGTACGCGTCAATTGGACGCGATCGTAAAGCAAGCGCTAGAAAGTAATCGGACAGTTTCGATCGCTAAGTTATTACTTGCTTTTATCGCGATCTGGCACACTCGAGGAGCGTACGAGACAAACTTACTCAAAGCTCTTTATTTACGGTCGTAGAAATTGGAAGCTGAATTCTTCGATGTTCCACGGTTCAATTTATGAAAATCCCTCGATTCGTACGATTGGATAAAAGGACGAAACGATTCGAACGTTTACGCACAGACGTTCATTGATATCTCAAATACGGAATAAATTCTTCTTACGAATCCGAAGACCGATGCACGTTCGCGAATAAGTCACGTAAATTTAACGTAAAGTTTTCGTTTGCAGTCACTTCCCTTATTCGAGTAAGGACGAAACGCGAACTTCGACGTCGTTCAGTGAATTTGTAGTTTCAAAGTTGGTCGAATCGTATTTGCACCGAGTCAGGAATATAACGGATGACAATTTTTGATGAAGGAATTAATTGCGAGAAGAACAGATTCAATTGGAACCTTCTGGAACCAGAAAGAGAATTCTCGAAGATAGTCGAAGAAGAATGATTAAATTTGTTAAATTATTATAATATTATTAAATTTGATTTCGTCGTTTAATCGTTTGAATTCGTCGCTCCGAATGCTCTACTGGATTCACTCCTTTCACCGATAGTCCCTCGGTATCCAGAGGAATCGTACAATAACGTCGTTTCACGAATAGTTTTTTTTTT
>JAITYT010000813.1:622644-634983 GCA_025433975.1 Liostenogaster flavolineata
CGATCTGTGTGTATATATATATATAATATATACACATTATATATATATTATATATATATGTATGTATGTATATGTATGTATAATATGTGCGGGCATACACGCAGAGACATACGTACATTGTGATCGAGTGTGCATACAATACAAGTACATGCCACTACAAAGAAAATCAATTTTAATTATTCCCGTCATGTATTCACGCGCGCGCTACGAGTGAAGACGAAGAAGATGAGATTTTGTCGTTCGATGATACGAATCTGTAACGCGATACTCGAACAAGTACGATAAAAGTATGATAGAACTATCATGGAGGCTAAATTTTGAAGAAAGTATCATCGAAAATCATCTTGACCTTTAATTCGTAGCTTTGAAGCTCGAGAAATTGTATATTTTTAAGAGATTTTATATTTTAATGCATCGAGACGTTTTTCGATACCAACGATCTCCAATTTCAATTTGAAATTTATTCATATATTCGTATAACGAATCTTACGAAAATGTTTATTACGTTTTAACAGCCGGAGAACGAAACGATACCGGGTGGTTATTAAAATTGATTTTAATCGCTTTAATCATCGAACGCGTGAAAACTGACGGTAAGCTAAGCGTCTATTCGCTTTTTTGCGTAAAGATCATCCTCCAATACCGTTTATTTGGTAGTATTACCATGTAAAACCATTTATATTTGCATATAATTAATATGTTTTAATTGTTATAAAGTAACGTGGTTATTTTTACTTTATGTCCTATCTTCTGTGCTAAGAAGAGTAACGCGAGTCTCCGCAATTTATGGTAAGTGACAAGTAACCTACTTTACCTTCGCTAATGCTCTCGCATTAACAATTTCATATACTTATAATGATTATAATTCTAATTTGGTTTAATAATAATTTGATACGTCTCAAAAGACGTACATTGACTACCGAAGATATTGTCGAGGCCACGTTATTTTTGATAGTTTATCGAACGTTTATTTGTAGAGATTTCCGACTAGCGGAATGTGGAAAATAATCTGCGAAAAGTACCAGTTTAAACGTTATTAACGATTTATGGGTATCAGAGGCAGCGGTGAAAAATCGAAGATCGATGAGAGTTTTTGGGCAACTTTTCGAAAATCGTGCGATCTCTGGCTCGTTCGCGAGACCGACGATCGCACGGCGTCGCCTTTTTGATCTATGGCATCGCGCGAGCTTGCGCGTCGCACCGGGCCGCACTGTCGAGTCATTATGCAGGTATCCGACTGTCACTTTGGTTCATCGCGACCGCAGACCGACGGTATCGAATTCTCTGTGTTCCGGCGATTTTGTCGCCCGTACGGACGCCGTTAAACCGCGGAATAATACATGGCGCTTCGATGATTACGCGTCGAGGCGTACGAAGGGCGAAAGTTCGACTTTGACAGTCGTCGAAACTCGTATAAAAGTCTTCGAAATGACCTTGTAGATTTTCTTTAGCCTAGAATTTCGATCGGATGTCGAGAACTACGTTTAGATTTTTAATCGAATATCGTCGTTTCTTCTTTCTCTCGTATTTTGTCTTACGAAGTATGTCGATTTACTTCGTTTTTCGCGTTAAATAGTTGAAATGTTCCAGTTAGAAAAGAAGCGAAACGAATTCTTCATTTTCTCCTCGGCGATTTCCATTTTAACGAGCTAAGGAGCGAAAATCGCTCCAAACGAACCGAGGAAGTCGACAAGGACCCCAGTTTAAAAGAACGCTTTAAACAACACCGATAGTTTCCACGACTAAGCGGACGCACGGACAGACCTCGTCGCAACGTTCGTTTCCTCCGCGTGGCTCTTCTATAAATATGCATCGAGGCTTCGCGAACACTTAGATAAATCACTACAACGAGGAATCGCCGTCCCTGCTTCGCAGTTTACAGGGTCACGTTGCGTGACTGCCGGATTTCCACCTTTCCGATCTCTTTTGCGTGCTTCTCCTTGCGCAGCCGTGCGCCTCGAGTGAAGTAGCACGACGTATAGCCGACAGTCTGGCCAGACGCTTGCTCGTTCCACTCGAAGATCGCTCGATCGCCTTTCACGCGAAACTTCCAGTCTCGCCTTTCGTTCGCTTCCTCGTGACCGATCTACTTTGTCGTTCTCCCTCATTCTTCTTCTTCGTTCATCGATGCTTTAAAGCGTACCCGTGTGCGTTTGTACGTATAAAATTGCATTTAAATCGTTTATACGAGACTGTCTTTCAAAATTTCCGACTCTCGTCTTTTCAATTCCTTTTCTTTTTCTCTCGCAAATCGAGATCGAAGCTTCAAGGATTACGCGCGTTTCACATCGCTCGGTCCAAGCTGGACCGAGAGCCTAAGAGCCACGGAAGAGGCGATAGGCGATAGGATATATAAATAAATAAATATCAGAAGTCCTTTCTGATATGAGCCGAGTCGAACCCCCGCCGCGTAGTGACGCATAGATCCTGTCTTGAAGAAATTCCGATCTTTAGAGCCGACAAACTCTGACAAGGAATATCTCAGACCGTCTTCCTTTTCATACTATTTAGCTGGTAAAAGGTCCGACGAGAAATTCCGCGAGAAGTCCGAGCGCGCGATCTCTTTGCCATTCGCGCGTTGTAAATTGAAAGGGGGTGACAACGACGTACTTTATCGACGCGTCCGTCCCGACGAACGCTTAATATTTAAACGCGTCCTCGGTGACGCGAGTCGCGTACCGTCATCGCGGCACTCGAAAGCACTGCCGCGTTTGCACTTTGGGATTTCTAATTGGAACGCGAGTGTGCCTCGAGAACGGTGGCGTCGATGTCGTTTTGGGCATGTCTCGACTCGTCACGCGAGCCGATCGATCCGAACTTATGTTCCTTCGGTCGCGACTGTTAAATAAGCAAACGAGACGTTCGAGAACGGAGACGAGAATCTCGCGTTTCGTTAGAAATTATTAGGTCGAATCGTATCGCATGTATTATGGTATATATCGTGGCGGTAACGTCGAATTCGCGCGTATCGATATTCCTTCGATGTCGATAGGTCGATCGAGCGCGTCGAAGTTGTGCAAAATATTAATAACGATTATTAGATATTAAATAGATATTAATAATTAACGTGTATATATATATGTGTGTGTGTATCTATGCGTGCATATTCGCATATATCCGTTGGGAACTTTGCGCGTCAACCGAATTCGACCGGCACAGCAGACGGCATATTTAAAGAACGTTTCGAACGTTCGACCCTGCAAGCGATAGAATAACGATAAGCCGTTGTGTATAGCATTTTCGTTCGGGACAGACGCTTAAAAGCTGACGTTACTCGCGATTAATAAATAACATCGATGTGGTATCGCGCGCTCGCGACGAAACGATATTCCGATTTCTCGTGGCGACCATCCGCCAATTCGAGAACTCGTCCTCAACATACAAAGTTTGTATTTTAATAATTTTGCAAGTCTTTTATTATTAAACGGAGACCAGGCGCGTTGTACGTACCATCGTAGCGGACTGGACTGCCGAAACGAAAAGAAAAAGGGCGGTAAACCCTTCGCAAAGGAAAGAGAACTACGCGGAACCTCATGGAGGCTTTATCTCGTCGGCTGAGCACACGCGATTCTTTTTCGAAGAAACCACGCGATCTCCGTCATCGAAGTCCTCTAACGGAGAGAGAGAGAGAGAGAGAGAGAAGGAGAAAAAAGAAGAAGATACGAAACGGCGCACGGTCGCGCACGGTGTCGTGGAACGAGAGGCAGGCAGTCGGTCAGATCGGAGCACGCCGCTACCCCGTGGCCGACCTCGAGGAAGCAGGTGAATGGAGGTCAGGAACGAGGAGGCAGGCTGCCTCCTGCTTGGTCGGTCGGCCGGGGTTGCGTGGAGTACGGCTCGCGCGCCTCGGCTGCACTCGGCTGCACTTCGGGTGCTTCGTGCGAACTCGGAGGCGGAGGAGGAGGTCGGAGCGAGCGAGACGGAGACGGAGAGAGAGAGTCGCTCTCGCTCGCACGAGGGCGCGTTCGCTGGTGCGCGGTATCGCCGCGTCGCCCGAGTGGTGGGGCAAGTCGCGGAGCGCGAGGAGTCGAGGTCGCGAAGGTGGGAGAAGGAGAGAGACGATAAGCACGAGGGAGACGGAGAGGAGCGAGGCGCGAGGAGTGGGGGCGAACCACCCTCGCGCTTCTCGGTCGTACGTGGTGCGGAGTCGTCGTCATTGGGCGTCGGGACTCCGCGGTGGACGGCGTTCGCTCTTCTGACGTCACGCATCGCGTTTAACAGTGCGACGTGCGCGCGCTAACTCGCTGACGCAGTGCGCGATCTCTTCTACTTGCCATTTCTCGTCGATCGTTCGGATTTTACCTTCGCGTCTTTTCTCCTCTTTTTTCTTTCTTTCCTTCTTTCTTCGTCTTATTTTCTCCATTTTTCCTCTCGCTCTCCTCGTTAAAGAAAACGGGGGAAAAGAAATATAATAAACGCTCGTCCTACCGTTCAGTGACAAACCGCGTTCCTTCATCGAGGCTCGCGAGTGCGCGAGGACGCGACGATGAACGACGTCCTCGAGGTCGCCGTGGAGCGCGACGTCCCTCGTCGTCGTCATCATCGCCGTCTTCGTCGTCTTGATCGGTGACTGAAAGCGCGAGTGCGTGCGTGCGCGTGTGACCGATAAGCAGAGCGATCGTCGCGGACTCGTCCTCGCCTGGAAGGATCCTCGCAGGATGGGACGAACGAGGAGGATTCCGCGCCTTCACCGAGTATTAACAGCCGTTGCGAAGGTCGTCGTCGTCGTCGTCGTGTCCGTCGACGTCGTCGCCGCTCGCGTCGACCATCGTCAAGCAGCAGCTGGCTCCGACGAAGCTTGCTGCGTCGTCGGTCTCGAAAGCTACGAGAAGGTCGATCGGCAGAAAAATAGGCTCCAAGACGATCTCTACGGAGTCCAAAAGGATCTCCACGGCATCCAAGAGCATCTCGACGGTGTTCAAAAGGATTTTGACAGCGTCGAAAGAGTCTACGGCTTCGGCAGGATCGTCGACGTCAACAACAACGACAACGGCATCGTTATTAGTAGTAACATCGTCGACCTTTCCTCGATCAAGGGTGCCTGAGAGCAGCGCGAACAGTGGGAGAACGACGATGGGAGGAGGACGACGTCGACGCGTCGTAATGTCACGTGCCGTCCTCGGTACGGCCTTGACACGCTCGACGACGACGACGACGACGACGGCGACGAGGACGAGGCTCGTTACCGTGGCGCTACTACTCCTGCTGTCGTGGTGCGGATCCTGCGCTCGCGCTAGCGAGTTCCCCGAGAGGGAGTGCTGCGATCTGGTCTTCCCGATCCCGGAGCCGACCGGTAGATCCACGTCCGCGCCGACACCGACCGGCAGAAGCGGTGAGTGCTTCCGATCGATTTGCCATCTTCTTTCGCGTTCGATCGAAGTGAAATGATTTTTATGGCAAGATATTAGAATTTAACGGTTTCATTGGCAAACGTAGATGTACGATATCTACATCTATCTATTCTATATCAAATATAGATACGTTATAGAGCTAACGTGTAGAAAGGATGCATATATAATAGGATGAAAATCACGCTATGTCGCCTGTGTAACGTTGACGTACCATTGGAAAGGGTTAAAAGTTCGTTCGAGCGAAAAACGAAGAAACAATTATACCGACTACGATACCGATAATGGAGATTATTAATTGTCAAAAGAGCGCTTTCGAAGAAATGTGATCGGTCAACTGGTCGAGGAACGTCTGGGTTTGGAGACGAACGAGAAATTCGAGGACCTTCGAATTTTTACCAACGATTTTTAAAAACATGTTTCACTTGGCCTCGCTTCTTCGCTTTGCCTAGAGTTCGCGAGCGTTCGGCCTCTTACGCCCATGGATCTTTAAGAAGGTTCTTCGATGGCAGGCTCCTCGACGGGGAACTTCTCGTTTCTCTTTAAAACTATCCGATTTGGCTCCAGGGGCGCCATAGCATATTCCAACGCAGCTCAAGTGGTGACCAATAATTGAGCGGGGAACCGATAACACTGGATATAGCTTGGCTGCATTTTGTTAGCCGCAAACGAGCTTCTACCACTAGCGCTACGCTATCGCTACTATTGCTATCACCACTATCATTACCTCTACTATTACTACCACTACTGTTACTACTACTCCCGCTCCTGCCACGTGACCTTTAATATTTAACAAGCACCACTACTTCATATACCGTCGTTACTGCAATTTACCTCTACTACTGGCGCTGCTTCGGCTATGGCGAGACGCGATGGCAAGATTATTAATTCAATTACGATGGAGTATCGATTCAAGGACGTCGTTACTCCCGTGATATCGAACGGTGCATCCTCGAAAGGAGGATGATTACGAGTCGATGTCCTGCGATTGGCGCTGGGTCGGGATTGGATCGACGAGTGTCCAGAACCGTGGTTTTAACCGCGTCGATCCTTCCTATTCGCTTTTTCGTTTCTCCGAAGTGCGAAATTATTAAATAGTCGTTTTAAAATTCTTAACGCGAGGTTTCTCGAAATTTCGGAATTGCGCGAAGTATTCTCTCGATAAATGCGTCGTTGGATCGACTAGGTTGGCGCTCCTTCGTGTAACGAGATTATCGAGTATTATTAACGGGTATTGTTCGTACATATTATACGTCGAGCTAGGCTGTCATTGGCAGGTTGCCGTCCGTGGCCACCGAGCGTGTGTCCAAGCGAAGACCTTAGTTGTTCGTAAACACAGTTCAAGCTAAACTCGACGCGTCACGTAAGCGACGAAAAGCACTATTCTGCCTTCGCACGCATTTTATCGTACTTTTTGGTCGCGATAAAAACGCCATCAAACGTCCTTACCTTTCTCTCTGGTGTCGAATTATCTTCTAGGTATCTAGGATCTATGTCCTAGGTGTCGATTAACGTCGTAGGCGTCGATCGCCGTAGTTTCGAAGGTCGATTTCACTAAGCGACGCTCTTCTACCGAACACCGCAGGGCCAAGGAAGGACGAAGGGCGGAAGGCAAAAGAGAGGAATAGTCGATCGTCGGTCGCATAAGCGACGAAAAGCACGAGTCAGTCTTCGCACGCACTTTATCGTGCTTTTCGCGATAAAAACGCGCTTGAGCGCCCTTACCCTCTCTTTGCCCCTTCGCAAGGACGTCGAAACGTCGATGTTTATCGTCCGTTGGCGGCTCTGTGATCTTCGCTCGCGTGATTTTCGAGCGAGGGGGGCGACACGATCGGAGTCGAAGAGGGAGGCATCCCTAACGAGGCAGGAGACGCCGTCCCTACGCGCTAGTCACCGTTGTCCGTGACTTTGAGAAAGCGCCCGCTCGAAAATCCTTTCCTTTCTATCCTTTCGTCGCTTCCAGCGGACTCTGTCTCGCCATGGAAGGCCTCCATGGCCTCCACCTTGTCCTCTACACGTGGAATAGCCAGAGTTTTACCCGTAGCTCAGCCTCGTGGCTTTCTCCGCGTGGAATCGTAGGGTGCTGCTTCTTGGAACACGTCGGGATAATCTCGACGACGATATAATCGGAGTGCTCCCCGTGCAATCTCGTGGAATCGTTCTACTAATTTTGTAAAGTGCGAAGGAATGTTATCAACGATATATATACATATATGTATATGTATATACAATATATGTATATCGATGCGATAAATATTCCCCGTACCGTCGGGCGGACATCGCCACGATGTTGTATCAATATCAATATTATATCGAACGCGGAGTAGACGATGGAATAATATTTAATTAAACGAGTAGATCGAGTCATTGAAATTCGCTGGACGGTCGGTATTCCTCTAGCCAATCCGATAATCGACAGGTGGGAGCGGACGTAGACTCCGTCCGTGGGAACGACGGAGGCAGGACGGATCGTTCCTTCGAGGTGGGAAATCGGTGGCGTGAAAACGCCCATCCTCCATGGGCCTCCATGGATTCCACGCGGGGGTCTTGCTTTTTAAACGATACGATCTCTATATTTCAATACGCCTCGAGCTAAATAATCATCACGATCCCCAGAGCGAGGAAGCAACGACGAGTGCCAGCACTCGGGAGCTGTTCGACCATTTCGAGTCGAGGTAACGAAGTGGCTCTGCGAGTCCTTTAGCGGCTCTCTTTCTAATAAAAGTTCGCGATAATCGCCCTATTTTCATAACGAGTCTTAAAATTGTTGATCAATGAAAGAGGAATTCAATCTTCTCGTGCCAAACGACGATTTATCGAGTGGCTTATTCGATGGAGATGGAAAGAACGAGATATTATTTACACGATCAGGTATAAGCTAGTCCTTTGATCGGGTCCTAACAAATTTTGTGTCTGCGTAGCGCTAGACATCCGATAGTTAGACTAGTGAGATGAGTTAACAGGGGTCAGCGGCGGATCTTGTCACGGGAATGGAGTATCTCTTCGCGATGTTGAAGAAAGACGAAGTTTGGAAGGGTAGAGAGAAAGTGGGGAGTCGGCGGTCGGAAACGGTGTCGATGAAAGAAAGGAAGGTAGAAAGGATGGAAAGGAAGAGGCACGGACGAGTGTAGGATGGAGGGGGAAACGGAAGAAGGGTGGGGCGAAGAAGGAATAGAAGTGGCCTATTGACGTTAAATCGTACAGTGAGGCGCTTTTAAACGTCACCTCTATTTTCATGCGACCTACTTCGCCGGGTGCACCGTAACGAGGTTGCTTTCGAACAAATTCAAAGTGCCTTCAAGTTGGTATTCCAGCTCGTTCGCTCGGCAATCCTGGAATTTTTGAACGGGCAATAACGTTGCGTCACGTGGCTGCGGGATTTCGCGTCTGCATTACACGCCCAGCTCAATTTCACCCTTATAACGTAGCAGCTTCTCCCTCTCTTCTCTCTCTCGCTCTCTCTGTCCGACTGTCTGGGTGGCGTCGTCGCGAGAAGACGTTTCGCTCACGAGGAAACGGTAGCACGAACGTTGCTGGCGATTAGCAATGGTCGACGATCGAAGACGAGGCCGCGCGAAAATTCTCGCAAAAATGACGCTACGGAACGAAGAGAAATTTAGTAAATAAAAAACTTCGTTGCCGAACTTCTCGTACTTTAGACGCGTTTGGAGCAAGCGACGAGAGAATACGTTGTACGACGAGGGAACGTCGACACGTTGAGAGAGAAAGAAACGATAACGCGAGAATACGTTTGTCGCGGATGCCAGGAGAGAAGTAAGCGCAATAGATTAAGGGACGTTTTTAATCGTCGTGACGGTAAAGGACGACGCTTTGCGCCGCGAGGGTCGTTGCTTCTCTTTTCTAGCTCGTGGAAGTACAGTAGAGCCAGCGCCCTCTCACCTGCTCGATGGTTGGGCAACGTCTTTCGTTTGTACGTCGTATAACGCTCGAAGCACCTAGACACGAGCAAAATGACGATTTTGCGAGTAAACGCGATGTTATACTCGAAGCAGCAGCACGAGTGGACGACTTCATCTTCCTTCGTGTCTTTTCTTTTTTTACCTGGCGAACAGTCGGCTATTCGCACTGGTGCGAGAACGGTGAATTTTACCGATGAATTTATGGACATCTTCGCTCCTCCTGGGATAGGAAGCGATCCAAAGGAACGAACGCGAAATCTACAGGATGATCGTATCTCCTTTTGGATCATACGTAACGCGCGCTCTTCCTTCAAAATGTCAGAGTAAAATCGAGGATAAAGTTCCCCAACGCGTTACCTATTTATTATCGTATCGTGGCGCGTGGAGTTTCGCCTCGGTGGAGTTACCAATTATTAATGTCGAATTAGGAACGATATAACGCTCATTGGAAGTGTTGGGTTTTGAGAAAATAAAAGAGCACAATTGCGACGACGAAAGAAGATTCGATGTAATTGAATAAAAGGCGTGCTTACTGCACGATGTTGAAACGAGACCCCCTTAACAGGGACGCCGAAAGCGCCATGTATAAACAGGTGAGCTCTGCAAACAGGCGAGCTCTAGAAACAAACGAACTCTGTAAAACGGGCGGATTGGTACGGAATAAACACACCTATCGTATATCGTAGCCAAAGGATTAAATACAATTAAGACGGTCACGTCGTTCCATTAAGAAGAACGTGACACTATGACAGGCTAGTCTCTTCTTATTCGATCTTAAGTCGCGTGGCACTGGTTCAACCGAACCTGATTGCACTATTGGCGCCGGCGACGTCGCAGCAGTATTCCGATTAATATCCGATCGATTCGCAGCCAATTCGATCTCTCGCTAGCGAAATCGCGAAAGCGCCACTCCTTTGAAAATATTCGTCGAATCGGGATCGAGTCGTTCCATATTTCGATTGAAAAATCGATTGAACACGGAGTCGGTTGGTTCGGTGCTTGACAGTTCCATATGTTGTTTCATCGTTGCAATGGCACGTATCGCGAATATACTTGACACTCCGTGTCATCGATTCCGTCTGACGACCGCGTGCAAATTCTAGGAGCGTCTGCTCAACGGGAGACACGGAACCGCTCGAAATTGATGTAAGACGCGATCTCTCGACGAGAGTATCCTTACCTGAATTTTCCACGAGCATTTTTACCCCCGATTATTCCGCTACCGGCGCGATATAACTCATTTTTCGTGTTTGTTCGAGCAGCATTTTATTCGATTGCCCCAGTTTCCATGTAGTTGATATATAAATATCCAAATGACTATAGGGATTCCCCTCGACGGGATTTCCATGCCAGTCGATATTAACGAGAGCAACGAAGAGCTCCTTGCCGAATCTGGTTAGAACCAACGAAAGACGCCCCTCTGCTTCTACCTTCGTCCTAATTTCATTTCACTCGTTCCATCCACGTAATTTATTCACCGACGATCCGTCGAGTAACCGTTTCATTCGACACGATAGTCTTTCGCGGCCGAGATGTTTTTATTTTCGGTCTTGATTCGTTCGTTTTAGCGGCGGTGAAATTTTCGAATGATTTCGAATTTAATCCTTTTAGCGTTAGACGACGATACAACAACTGTGCGCAAACTATGTATAATTGCGTATAAACTGTAATATAACGTCGTTATGTATTTTCAAACAATGCATGAAGTAATCTACGTCGCGATTTACACATTGATATCGCGTTCCTGTCGTGTTTATCGTATCTTTAAATTTGGTTCCTAGACGATAGCATTCCTTACACTAGATCGTCTTTCGATCGTCTTCGAATATAACAAAATATAGAGAAGAAATTATTCATTTGTCGATTATAACTCTCTTTTAATAGTTTGAATAATAAATGAATTCGTTACCGAACGATAGCCCTCGTTGAAATGGATAACCTTCGTTAAAAATCAAGCTTACGATATCGAAAAGTATGCCAAACCGATCGTACTTGTTATTTTTTATTATCACTGCTTTCTTGTTTATCGTAGACGTTAGGCGAGATGATTATAAACGAGAAATTATTAATTTTTTGTTTACAACTTTCTTTAATCGTTTGGATAATAACCGAGTCTTTTGCAAAACAATAGTCCCTGTAAAAAAGAGCCAAATCGCAACAGTCGTAATCCCAGATACTTTGTTTCATTGCCATAAATAACCACTTTTTGATCAACGAAATCGATTTCTACGTATTACTTCCAATAGAATACATTACTCACGAGTTTTTAACAACAGTCGATCAGTTTCAACCGCACTTTTATACGCAACCATGTTTTTATCGCGTTTTCACTGCGTCTAGGCAGTCCCGTGTCTCAGGCACTAGTTTTGCGTCTGGCACTAAAGGCGTTGATCAATCCTCTTTTTTTCTCCAATTATCGTAAAACTGCACGCGGACTTAATAAGTCGCGCAACGGAGGACCGATGCATTAAACTTTACGATGGTCTTCCGTGGCCGCAACGTGTTCTCTCAGTCTTAATTCATTCGTTTTAGTAGCGGTGAAATCACTAGAAGCGATCGCTCAACATCGGCGAGATTAACGTGCCATTGATAAGACTGTGTCGTCGTTTAATCGTATTACGTGAAAATTCATCGTTATTCGCGTTTTAACGGGAATATTTTTATCGTCGCTTCGGGTAAAATACCAGCGAAGTTCACACGACAGTCTGCGCGTTAACGACCGCTTGATCGTCGCCATTCAAAACGCTTCATTGAAGATCGTTTTGCGAAACGACTGGATGTTGTCAGGTAATTCGCACGAAAGATGAATTTCCTCGTTGTGGAATTTGCTACGTTCTCTACCATTCGAAGTGAGGGGAGGGGAGGAACATCGTCGAGGGATTCTTTAAAGGGGAATTGCACAATGGGTATTTTTTTTTACAAAAACGAACAATTGTAAAATTTACAACTACAGGAAGTTAGAAAATCGCTTTCTCTCCTAAGCCGTAAGAATTCTAGGCTATTCAAACGTACGATATACACCGTAGTGGATTATAGAAGATACAGTGGATATAGTAGGTAAAAAAAAAAAA
>JAITYT010000813.1:638335-660142 GCA_025433975.1 Liostenogaster flavolineata
AAACGAGAATTTAAGAATAAGAAAGAGCGAGAAGCACTAGAGAGAATGAGAAGGAGGAAAAGGGAGAGGAGGCGACTCGATAGGGTGGTTCGATCGCGAGGAAGCATAAGACCGACCGACACGAGCAGCCGCCGCTCCACGAGCGAAGGAAACCACCCACGATTAGATCTACGACGAAGAGGGCCGAAGGGTAGAGGAACGATAGGCCCTTTTCGCGATAAAGCCTGCAAACGCACTCGTTCGCGGAGCTTTCGTGTCCAACAGCCACGTAGTAGCGCCCTTCTCTCGTTCTCTCTCTCTCTCTCTCTCTCTCTCTTCCTCTTCGCGTTTTTCTCTTTCTCACGTTCCAACGACCGCATGCTACCCTTTTTTATCCTACCGCGTCTCGATCGCCAACGGGAAGGCATAAAAACGCGCCACTCTCCTGGGCCTCCACGAACTCTTTCTCTCCCTCTTCCTTCCCCCCTCTCTCTTTGTCTTTCTCTTTCTTTCTTCCTTTTTTTTTCTTTTGGTTTCTTTCGCGTTCGAGCGGAGTCAATGATCGACCGCCGAGATTTCATGCAGCTCCATCGATGATGCCATTGGAGTTGATTTCTTCGCGATTCTTTCTTTGCATTAACGACGAGTCTATCGATTACCAGTGAAACGACAGTTTTTGAATCTTCGTTTGGAATCTTTCTCTCTTTCCTCCTTTTTCTTTTTCTTTCGAAAGACCTTCCCTCGATCCAACTATCATTTTAATTTAGCATTTAAAAATGGCGGAATACGTTCACCATCTTTTTCGATACTGCCATCGCCGCGGCAATTATTTACCGAATTATGTGTACGGGTATGCGTATCCGTCGATGCGTCGCGACGTGTTTGTACGCGTCCGCGGAGAGGCGCAAAATTAATAAAGACGGATCGATATAAAGCGTAACGAACGCGAGCGCGAGTAAATCCAACGAATGTAATTGTACGATTCCGATAAAAGGGAGCTTCAAAGAACGAGTCGTCGCGTGGCAGGGCGCCCATTCCCACGTTATTAATTTACAACGAGCAATTTA
Source organism: Liostenogaster flavolineata (assembly GCA_025433975.1). NCBI lineage: Eukaryota > Metazoa > Arthropoda > Insecta > Hymenoptera > Vespidae > Liostenogaster > Liostenogaster flavolineata. The sequence continues at coordinate 639,382 of JAITYT010000813.1, forward strand.
TACGTAACTAATCGCGATACGTCCGACGAGCCTCTTCCTATTAACAATGTTCCTCTCGTTCGCGAGAAATTATTCCACAATCGCCAATCGTTTGCGAACGCAGCAGCGATTTAATTCACCGCGAACGAACGCGCTCGAACGCATCACCGAAATGGACACCGCCTATCTCGAGCGCATTTTATTGCATTCTCCACGCGCAACGATTTTTCAAACTCCTTTTTCTCTTTTTCTTTCTCTTTCGAGGATTAGCCATTTCGACGACGTCGTCTTCGAGATGCGACTCGGTTTCGTTTCTCGTCTTTCGAATTCGCCATCGAATTTCCAGAACAGATCGAGCGAAACGCCGGACGACGATCGACGAAAAGATCGTTAGTCGAGAGAAAGCGCGACGTGATTTATTTTATTTTTTTTTGCTTCGATTATAAACGTACGTTCTTTTTTTTATTATCGGTACTATCGGTATTATCGGTATAGCCGAAACTGTTTCACTGAAGCGCGAAGTTTCGCGTTAATTCGTCGCCACGTTCGACGAATAATAAAACGATCGAGTTATCCCGCTGCAATTTAGACGGAGAAATTTGGGTCGAAAACGATGTTATAGTCGAGGCGTGGCGAATAAAACGAAAGTTACGCGGGCATCTTCGTGGAAATTTCGTGAAAATATATAATTCCATAAGATTAGAAAAATAATGGGAAACGATCCTTGCTCGTCCGCAGAGGGAGGATTTTCCACTGGGCACGTGGAATCGCTTCGTTTCGGTATGAAACGCGGCTAAGCTCACGCACGCGAACGTTGCCTTCGATTACCCTGGAATCTCTCGCGTCCGTTCCAATCGGAGAGACGCAAAGCGCATCGCAAATGCCTCGTCGTGTATCCGGCTGCTTTCTTCTTCGACGACCGACAGACGCACGAGTTGGCCATAACCGTCGTCTCTCACGTACGCCTTTCTACGTGTCACGCCGAAATAGCGATCGACCCACGACCGTCGGCAACCAGCTTCTCTTCTCACCTTTTTTTTTTCTTCTTCGGTGGTTCATTCGAGATAGCGAATTCTACGGTAATTCCGTGTTTCGTACGTCCTTCGCGAAGCAACAAATTTCTTAGTAACGAGGAGATCCACGCATACGAACTCTTGGCGAACTCTCGGAGAAGTTGGACTCGTTACGCGACTGGTAAGCGTTTCTGCGCCTCGATTTTACGAAATATGCCGTTGTTACGAGAACGAATGCGAAACGGGTCAAAGACAAGGGGTTTTGAGTCTGAGAGAGAGAGAAAGAGAGAGAAAAGCAAGGCGATAAATCGAGTCGAGGAGCGACGCAACGTTGCAACGACTCCCTTATCCTCGACTTACCTTAAGACCTTAAAGAGGGGAACGACGATGACGACGACGACGGTACGCAATAGCGAGGGAACAACGCAAGCGACGATAAACTGGCTGGTGTCTTTCATCGTTCAACCTTCGACGGGAATTTCATCGCGTGCGTTTCACGACTGTCGCCGACAACCTCTACCCAAACTACTCGAGGAAGTTTCCCTTTGCATTGTGCCGCCCCAAACTCGACTTCGTGGCTCGCTCGCTCGCCCGTTCCTTCTCCATCTTAATTTTATTTCGAAAGACGAAACGCGATCATACGCCGAAGCACTTTTTAAATTTATAATTTGATTTATTCGCGTTGTTTATCGAGGGTCTTAAATGTCCTTGCGCGACAGATCGATCGACTTCGCCGGAGAAAACGTTGTAATTGAAATAAAAAAAGTGTAGTTACTTCGCGTTCGCGACGAGTATACTCGTCTTTCTCGGACGAGAGGTCGAGAATCGAACGGAAACGATAACGTAAATAATTAATTACACGAAAGTCGTCTTTCACCTCTCTCTCTCACTCTCTCGATCGCGCGAATTTCCTCTCGAACCTTAGGAACGACTCGCGAATTCCACGGTGGATTCGATGCCAAGGGAGTCGATGTTGGTCGATGGCCTATTAATCACTATTTAACTTCGTTTATCGTCGATAGTCTCCCAGCGCGATCTTCGTAGGCCATTTTTCACGGCAGAGATAGCTCTCAAACGGCGATACGTAAACGCTTTTGTCGTATCAACGTCGTTACGATCGGTATTACGAGCGAACTGCGATCGAGTGCACTTTAGTGTCGTCTATCGAATTTAAATCCCAGATACACGGGCGTTCGAACAACGACGAATTGAACGGCGATCGTTGCGCTATTTTTCTCTCTCTTTCTCTCCTCCGTACTTTCTTCTCCGTCTCTCTTTCAGCGAGAAGCAGCGCGCGATTCGACGTTTGCCGTAACAAAACACGATTCGATATTTAATCCGACGGATAGTCGTCGCGCGCATCGATCGGATTTTAAATTGAATGGAACGCGAGTCTGCGGCTTTACTTTCGTCTCCTTCGTTCTCTCGCGTGCGATACATCGGCACGCTTACGCCACCGAGATGAAAAAAAAGAGTGTCGCGCCCACTTCGATTCTTCCGTTTTTGCGTCGGCCGATAGATAGGCAGGCGCCGGTCACGAACGGTCCCCGCCAGCTTCCACTCGTACTTTCCAAAGTTCCGTCGAACAACGTCGACTCGAGTTTCAACCTTTCCACGTACGTGCTCGATGTACACGCGAACGGGAGGTTGGTAGCGATGGAAATTATATCGTCCAGCGAATATTAATTAACGTATCAAAAATGTATCGATTTCTTTTAATTCAAAAATTACGGAACTCTCAGGTAGACCTAATATCTCGAACGTATTAGATCTATCGAAGAGTTCTCGCTATTTTCGAAGTAAAAGAAATCGACGCATTTTCCATACAAATAACAACGTCTTGAGCTGCAACGTTGCTCCGGTCTTTGTTATCGCTTATACGCTCCCTTTACACCAAGAAAATCGTTGGCATCCCAAAGACTATCGTCCATTTTACCGTACGTCGATCGAAGCACCGTTTGTTTTTAGAAACACCGTGGCAACAGCTGTACGCCTACCCGCACGAATCGAACCTATCTCCGTTTTTGAATCGTGAGACGGCAATTCGACCACCTTCGACGAAAGAGTAATTCGACTACCGAAGGATTTGGGTTCACCGCAAACCGTATAAACGGAATATTCGTCCATCGAAAACCCCGACCAGGTCGAGGAGACGCGATCGAGTTCGAAGGTATAAAGAAAAACGGCCGCGGTATTCGCAAACTCGTTACACACACACACACACACTCCCTCTCTCTTTCCGACAGAAAACTCCCCGTATTCGCAAACTCGACACCCCCTCGCACTCCACGAACCATTCCAATTTTCTCACTTCTACCGTTGGCTCCGCTTAGAAACCTTTTCTCTTCGTTTCTTCCGACATCCGTCGATTTGTTCGAACATCCGCGACACCAATATCACCGAGCAACGCGAGGTAGGTAGAAAGGAAGGAAGGAAGGAGGATCCGACAGCCGCGCTTATTTATCACGACCTACTTCTCTGCCTTACACGCGTTAGACATCGACGTCGAGCTCGTCGTCTGCGTCGTCGTCTGCGTCGTCGTCGTTTCGCTCGTTCCGTCATAATTACGCGACGACAGCTCGACGCCGCTACTTTTTCGCGATTTCAGCGACGATGCTCGCGAGGAACAGTCTCCAGTCTCTCTGGATTGCTTTTAATTGCGTTTCCACGTCCGACAGTTACGCGGTTACGAGGGACGATTTATCAAAGTCGACGGTATCGCGTCGATCGCCGAGCGCCGTGGAACAACCTTACCGACTCTACGAAATCGCGACCGTTTCGACGATCGTCCGGTGAAATTGCTGTTACGCCGCGCGCCGCGTCGATCGCTCCTTTCGCCGTGAGTTTGGATCGACTGTGATTTTTTATGCAAGAACAGCCATTTTGAGAGACGTTTTTCGGAACGTAACGCTCTTCGTATCGATTCTTTACTTCGTTTCAACGATGGCCCAGCGAAATTGCCCTTTTGTTAGTTTCGCTTTAGGGGAATCGCTACTACCGCTGCTGCTGCTTCTGCTACCACTACCGGCCTTATCGAACCACTCATTACGACTCTCTCGACTACGAGATACGAGTTTGTTGCGTACGAGGGCACTCCGCTTCCATCCACGCTGTCCTAATTGTACGGAAGATCGGAAGGCGAAAGCTCAAGCCTCTTCTAGTTTGCGAACTTGCGGAATAAAATTATTATTTTGTCTTCGTACGAGAAGGCTACGGTCGTGATTCGCGTCTAAAATCCCAAGTATCGAACGTTCGCAGACGCCATTTGCGCGAACGCGTCGAGACAGCCACTCCGCGGTAATAAAACATCGAAAAGAAAAAAATGAGAGCATGCGAACGCGTTGTCGCACCTAGCGGTGCGCAATCTTTCTCCTTTTTTTTCGTGGGTTCGCGTGCCTCGCGTAATAGAAGTCGAAGCAGCCAACACGCGGCGAGGAGAGGAGCGACACGCACTCGCTCGCGCGGCTCGGCCTCGCGATAACATCGCAAAATATTAATCGACGCGTCCTATTACGAGCCTATGAGTTTCTTCCTTCGGTTTCGACCTCCTACGAGAGAAATTCCTCGTCGTTCTCTCGTATTTGGATAGCAGTGCCGTGGCGTATTGCTTTTACGAATTAGCGGCATTACGCGTGCGCTTTAAGTAGCCGGCTGAGGGTAAGTACATCTCGCGCGAGAGTAATAAAGGCGCGACGTATCCTCGGCTTCCACCTCTCTCCCCTCGCGCAAAGCCGTCGACGGATTACCACGCCGAAAAGACCGAGATGCCACCAAAGTCGAACTTACCACCGTGAAATCGTGGAGAACGATCGACCGAGATTTCTCTTTTTCTTCTTTTACTTTTTAGAAGCTGCTGCAGTTTTTCGACATTTTTAACATATCTTGTCGTGAATTTGTGGTCGAATGTATACATTGGATCAAACGTACGCGTAAGGTATGCTTTAGGAAAATGTTTTAGTCTTTTTTGTCTACTCTTCGGTAGACCCAACTTTAAGGAAAATGCGCGAAGACGATTTTTTTCTCGCCAAATAAAGTCTCTTTATAAAAGATAGTGGAAAACGCTCGACGAAATGTCTCTTTCTTTTCCATTTTTTTGGAAGCGACCTCGATGCAGCGATACGTGGTCGAACGTATGCGCTAGGTCAAATGTGCTGCTAGGTATTTCAAAAAAAGAAAGGTTCTCCGGGAAGAATTTTCATTTTAATTACACGTCAAAAATAATTAAATTTAATAACGTCGTTAAAAATACCGGTTCATCCAGGAAATATATAGAGGGAGCGTACGATATTTATCGTCGTGCTTACAAAGTCGATTAATTAAATACTTTTTGAGTTACGTTGCGTGTAAATTTCAAAACACTCCGCGCGGTGGGAGAAGGGAGACGCTAGGTACAAAGAGAAAATAGCAACGTTTCTTTATTTATTTTCGGACGCTCGGTAAAGCAAAGACGTTATTCGAGGAAGAGAAGTCAAACGCCACTGATTAAATCGAGCCGTCTATCCGCGAACCCGCCATTTTTTTTTTCCAACAAATTAATCTCAAAGTCTCTATAAATTCGTCGTAGGTTGCGTGTTGACCGAGCCATCGACGATACGAACGAAGCGACATCGCGTCGAAATGAAGCAGAGGCGACGACGGTGTATCGAATTGATAAAGTTATTCGTTTAATTCTTCGAGCGTCGTACTCGGTCCACGTGCTTCTAGTCTCCTTTTTACCCTTGTTAATCGCATTTTTTCTCCAGGAACAACGAAAAGAGAATGAACGCGATTTTACAAACGGTTTTTGGGAATGGGTTGTCTTTATCTTTATTTTTACGAATGTAATTAAAAGAGCACGAACGAACTCGAGACGCGTCCGTTGCTTCATTTTTTATCCTTATTGAGAGTGACGAGCGATCGAAGATCGTGTCGTTTTTGTCATCGCGTTACAGACCTTTATTCCATACCTTAACGATATAACTCCAATCTCTACGTACGTAACGTTAATACCAAGATCAGGGATTTATTGGAAAACGTCGAGTCGGAAATTTCATCTCGAATTTTCCATCGCACGAAGCCCCAAAGGTCCAATAAGAACTACGTATCGAAATTCCAGTGACTAATGCACGTTCTACATAGAATCGTCCATCGAGGGACAGGGTAAAACGAGACAATAACGATACGAGGGTACGTCGTCTCGATGGAAGTCGCAACATTGACTCGATCAATAGCGATATTCCGTTCGAACGACGGGTCGTTGACTTCCAAATAATCGAATCGTTCTTACTTCGGCAGGCTTGAGTCGAACGGTGAAGCTCGCTTCGATTAAAGCAGCACCGAGGAGAAAGAAAAACAAACTACGGTCTTTGTTCGTCCTATTCAACGAGATACTACCCTCTGACTTTCTTTCCGGGCAACGGATCATCTCGAAGAAAGGAGAGTGAAATTTTCCGTTGCGAGAGAGAAATAAAAGGAAGGAAAGAGGAAAGCCGAATTCGAGAACACTCGACAAAGTCTCTTAACACTCTTTCTTCTTTCTATTCATGGACGTATTCGGTAGTCGAAAAACTATCGAGCCTTCTCAAATCACGATCTAGGGGAAAAAAGAGTTCGATACTTTTTCGACTATCCAATGGGATTCGTTATCTTTCTTTTCGATCGTCTTTCGGAATCGCGCGACGAGTCGAAAAGGAAGAAACGTGACATTTTCCGCCGCGAGAGAGAAACGAAAGGAAGGAACGAGCCGGCTTAACAACGTACTCGATTTTACGGATTTTGGTTTGGCGCGAATTGACACGTTACGACGCGCCGATAATTTTCCTATCTAATTACGTTGGCGCGTACGCGCGAAATATTTAGTGCTACTCTCGCCGGGAAACGTTAATGTGACTTTCATCGCGTTTCGGTGTATCTAATGACGATGTCGTTATGGCGTCGTCCAATCGTAATTATCGTTGCATCGTAGCCTGCGTACACTCGCAAACTCACGTACGAACCGATACGCCCAACCACCCTCGATCTCGCGTCCTCTCGTTCGCGAGGAAGGGTAAAAGCAGCGCGACACCATCACCACCGCTACCATCGCGACCCAACAACCATTATTATCACCTATTATTACCGCTACCATCGCCACCACTATCGTCACCACCACTACCAAAATATCGCCAACAACACCGTTAATACCATCTATTATTATCGCTACTACTACCACCATCAACGCGAACACCATCATCGTCGCTACCAACATCGCCAATAACAGCTACCATTACCGCTATCATCACCATCACCACCGATATCGTCAACAACAGCCCACCACTACCGTCCTTCTTATCGTCTGCTATCACTACTACTATCGTCGACACGAACACCATCACCGCCAAATACAACTACCATTACTATCGTTGAAATCATCCGTTATTACTACTTACCTCTACCATCATCGCCACTACCAATATCACCAACAACGGCTACCGTTATCATCATTCTTATCGTTTCTTATTACCACTACCACTACCATCCACACAAACACCATCATTACTACTACAACTACCGTCTTCGTCATCGTCGCTACTACCCCCACCGCCATCGTCAATCTCTACTATCCCTTGGACCTCCCTATCGCGCTATCGCGCTTGTCGTTGTCATTTATCGACGAGTAGCATCTACTCTTCTATTTCTACCGGATGACTATCTCCGCCTTTAACCCTCGCCCCGTTTCGACCTCGAACGTCCGGAAGAAAAAAGCGGATTCTTCTGGAATTGGGTCGACCAAGCTGCGAATTATGGACCTCCGATCGGACGAAACGAATTAGTTTCGAACGAAAGGGAATCTCTGTCCCGGCTAAAGGGTTAAATGCCCTTGATATACACCGGTTGAACGCGTAATTAAATCTAAACTCGGTACGTGGCAACTCTCGCGTATCCGACTTCGTACTATGGTGACAGTGAGCGCGTTGTCACGCGACGGAATTACGCGTCGCCATTGCCCGCTAGACTCGACTGAAAAAACCTATCGATGCATCTCGCCAAATTTTGGTTAAATCGAACGAACGACGTATAGAACTATCGATAGTTATTTATTCGGTTGATCGATCGAGGAACAAGGATAGAATACTTCTTCTAAAATTTGGATATCGAGCTAGACGTTAGTTAGGATTTATTTAAAATATAGACAAAGAATAGGACTTGGTTTGGCGAAGTCGCACTTTTATTTTCTATATATTTTTTGAACAAAGGTAATCGACTCTGTTCCCGGAAAATTGGAAAGTTTCGTCGGTAGATCATCGACGATTACGCGACATTCCAAGTATCATTCACGATCGTTCTTTATCCGAAGATTTTAAGGAGACCGAAACAATTTGCCGTCGAGTCGCACGCTGACGACGCCAAACCGTGGAAATCTTCGCTCGGAACGAGACGTCTCCGCGAAGAATAAGAATCGTTCGTTCAACGAGGAAACCGAGGCAAAAAGAGAAAGACGGAGGGGAATAGCGAAAGAGTATCGGGAAAGGGCGAAAAGTGGAGAATCGTGCGCTTCGTCGTTTCCTTCGAGACATTGCGACGAATGGAATTTCGTCGGCGAAGTCGCAAAAACTACGATCGTTGTTTTACCGTAGGAGAGCTGTCGAAGGGGCCGTCGTGCTCGCGGTCGATGTCGCGCGGTGAAACGAAGTCACGAGATTTTGTCGTTTCGTGTACGATTTTACCGTCCACCGTCGGCAGAAACGAATCGTCCGCGTGCGTGTCTTTCCACCACGACGACAAAGGATAGTTGATAATGAGAAAGAGGGAGGAGAGAAACGTGCGATCGTAAACGTGTCGCGACACGAAAGATCGAAAATCATCGTTTATAATTGTTTTAACGATAGACAGCTGTTCACGACGAATTACTTTTTCCTTCTTCAAATATTTTTATCGATATATCATATTCATATATTATTTATAATAATATAGTATTATTACTATATTACGTTTTTAAGCATCTTCTTACGTAGCCTTTCAAGTTTTCACAAACAGCCAACGCGAATTAACTTTAAAATTAATCAACGTATCGAATACGTGCCAGTTTCTTTTAATTTCTGACAGACTCCATATTTCTTTTGTCGTTAGAACGTCGTCGCTTTCGTTTCATCCTGACCATCGAATTGTCGTCGTTACGCAAGGAGTGAAAATTCGACTCGATTTTTATCTCTTTCGAAATCGCGTAAAATTAAGTCGACGAATGGACGGCTCGTTAAACCTTTTCTTCGTTAAATCGCTGCTCGAAGCAGCGGTTAAACGCCGATAATTAATTACTCCATGCGAAGAAAGTCGATCGAGGCGTTCCAGCCGAAAAAGCGTCGCTTTTTCGATCCGTATCACGGCAATGCTCGGCACGCCGCGCGTCAGCCGAAGGCAGCTCGTTCCACCATTTTTTACCCCTTCTTTTTCTCCGTTTTTGCAGCAAGCGCGCGCGTTCCGCACGGAAGCACGGCGCGAGCGCAAAACGTCGATTTCGCCTTCCCCGAGTCTCCGTGGAAAAACTTTGTCTCGCGATAAAGCAGAATTATCTGCGTTCGTTCGTAGGCGAAAGCATTGCTACGTATGGCGAAGGCGTTTTTCCGTTTTCCGCGTCATTCGTTCTCCGATTCGCGAAGTTTACGATCGAACCACCGTACGCAACCATTTAACGCACAGATTTATTTAATAAAATCTCGAGAGGAAGAGCGTGGCGGCGAATTAATATTCGAAGATCAATAACGTATAACCGAAGAATTAAAACAAAGGACAGCCTTGACGAGGCAGGAAAAGAGCGGAATAACAGAATGTCTTTTTTTTTTTTTGGAAAACGGTTCCGTTCGCTCGTCGGGTCCGGCCGTAACGAAGAGAAAGAGAAATCTCGATCGTGGCTCTTGGATCGGCGAGCTTTTGAATATCATAGCCGCCTCGGTACGATCAAGTGCGTCGGATTTCTGGTTATCGCTAGTAAAATCACATAGAAGTTCTAAGCAATTTGCTCGCTCTTCGAGTTAATCGCTCCTACGTTCATGGACTAATTAGACGCGCGGCTTCGACGTCGCGAGAAAAATTCCGATCTTAATTCGTCGCCCACAAAGGACAGTGGAGTACGACGACACGGATCCGCCCTGGAAGCGAAAGTCGAAGCTGTCGCGATGCCTGCTTACGCGCTCGGCTTTGTGCGTTCGCAGGAATTGATTCGGATCGTCGTACGTGCGCGTTAACGACTATCCCCAGACTATAACGTTAACGACTATAACCAGAGGCAAGGAGAAGAACTTTATCGCGTTTTTCTTCGTTCGGTTTTCGATCGATGCTTCGAAGCTCCAGAGCAAATTGAAATCGAATTACATCGAATTCGAAGCTTCTTTATATCCGTGATATAACTCGAGACGGTCCATTAAAAATAAAGAAATGAAAAAGAAAAGGAGAAAAACTCCAAACGCAAGTTCGAGAAATCACATGGATTTTTGTTTAAATAACCGCGTTACTCGTTTATAGCGCGACGTCGTGCCGTATTCGGCGTAATTCGCTTTTTTAACGAGAATTTCATTACATTTCGAAGCTCGAGAGCAAACTACGCTCACTTTTAGTTCGTCGAGGCTCGTTCTTGCCGCTTTTTCCCGATTCTCCTTTGCGAAACGACGATGCGGTCCGATAATAATTTCACGAGCTCGTCGATGGCCGCGTCGATGATCGATGTAATTCCGAACGTCGACGTTGGTTCTGTCGCTTTTCCTCGAGTTCGATCGATCGTTATCGATCGACGTCGACCTCGTTCGATGTTAATTACTTTCTCAAAGGCGAGCTTTCTTTCCTCCCTCCCGTCCGCGCGATTATCGCCAAAGCACGCCCTCGTTCTCGAGTTTTCAACGACGAAAGTCGCCTCGATCAGCGTCGCGTGACCACGCACTCGTGTAATCAAAAAAGGAAGCTCGGACGTTGCCCATCCACTTTCGGTCACGACAACTCCGCTCGTGCTTGACGCGTCCGCTTGATTTATCGACGATTTTACGACTAATGAAGTTATCAAGGATTCGTTTGAACTCCTCGGTCTGATTTTCCCCTCTTACCTCTCTTCTTCCTTCTCTTTTCGGCCTGCGCGAGCTGTCTCTTTCCTTTCGCTTCTCTCCTCTCTTTTTCACGATACAGACAAGCGAGAGAGAGAGAGAAAGTTCGTATTTCGTCGTACCAGCTTTGAAATTACCGCGATATTCGCTTCGACGCACGAAATGAAATCTCGATGGAGCTTCGTGGCGGCCAATCGCTCGATATTTTTCTGCGTCGTCTCGGTCGTGAATTATTTGAGCCGTTCAATGCACACATCGATCAACTCCATAAAACGAAAAGCGAAGAAAGGTGAGGAAATAATTTTTGCTGTATTTCACTTACATTGTCAGAATCGCTTCCGAAACAAATCATTCGTTATTCAATGGCAAACGAGATTTCGTCGTTCGATAGTGTCGATGTTTATTATTTGGAAAATTTATTATAAATTTTAAAAGCTACGACTGTACCGAGTGCTTTGACGCTTAAATTTAAGATTTTTCAAAAAGTGGAGTTGATCGATGTGCGCACTGAACGGCTTATTTGTCGTATCGTTTTAGTCCCTTTCTCTCTCTTTCTTTCCGTCTTTCCACGAGTTCTCTCAGACTCGCAGTTTCTTCGCGTTTTGTTTCCATCGCGAGGCAACTCCGCGCTCTTTTATCTATCGTTATCAACGTTCGACTTCAAAGGGTGCCGCTCGAGACCCTTCCAGGGCGTTCTCGTCTTCTAGCCAACTGTAAGCACTATATAAACATTACTTATTGGAAATTGGCTCGATGGTGCAGTTTCGATCTTCGCGTTACGACATAACGTCCTGGGAGGACTCCCTGTAACTCGGCTACCGTTATCGACTAACCGTCGTATCGAATTCTCGTCTGCATTTAAATTAACGTTCGAGTAGTTTTTAATAGATTCTCTAGACGATCGAGTATCTAAAATTGCATCTTCGATACGTACCTGCTCGGTCACGTTCACAGTAAAATTCTATAATATAATCGCGATCGGATCGCGCCTTGGACATCGTCGATATCCATTTTCCAATCTAACGATCGCCTTTCTCCTATTTTCTCTTCTATTTTCCTCCGATCCAGTCCACTCCGTTTACTTTCATTTTTAATCACTTCAAGACGTTTAACTCACGACTGACTCTACCTACTTGGACGCATCTTATCAACGCGCGACTTTGTAATGTTTCCTCTTATGCTATTAATTTTGGTATAGAGCCAGACAATAATCGAAACAATGAATTTATTAAGAAAATAGAGAAAGAATACAACTTCGTTCGGTAGCTTCCTGCGTATCGTCTTAACGACTTCTCATCGCTCGGTTCTTTCTAACCGCCTACCTTTTATCTTCTTTCCACTTGGACTCTAAAAGAAACGCTCGTTCGAGAAACTTCTCGTATACCATACACACAGTTCCTATCCTTAAAGAAATAAAGAAACGATTGCTTTCAAATCATCGCTTATGCTAATGTAACTCTTACATTACTGCTAAAATTAGTCGAGGCGCTCCGGTCACCGATGGCCGCCGCCGGCGATCCGCGACGAATAGGTGGAATTATCGATTCGCCTCGTCCTGTAGCGCGATGTCGCGGTTGGAAGTAACCCATCTCGTAATTTCTGACGCGTCGGAGACGTCTCGACGCTCCTCCTCCGATTACGAGCTCCGTTGGCGAATCGACGCGACAGCAAATAGCGCCGAACGCGCCGGTGTCTGTTCCGGTAGTCACGATATCTTAACGCTAAACGTATCGCCATTTTGGTACACCTAATCGTACCGTAAGCTATCAAACGATCCCTCGCCAAACGGACGTTTGATCTTTGGAAAAGAATTGGTAATTTTCGAAAAGGGTCGTTTGGCAAAAATGGACGTCGTGGGCGAATACGCGCGAACTTGCAACAATAAGGGTAACGCATCCGATTAAAACGTGCTTCAAGGTTTGTCCTTTCGCGACATTTCGGGGGATAACAGACGGATTAGCGCTCGAGGATGCGACGTTAATGCAGTTGATCGCACCGAAGTTCTCTGCTTGCCTCTCTCTCTCTCTCTCTCGTTCCTTGCTGATGCACCAACGCACTACCTCCCGACGTTACACCGCTCGCTAAGTTAAACTCCTGGCAAGGAAAACAGCGACGTCGCTGGTCTCGCGGAAAGAGTGAGAGCCGGAGGATACGGACAGAGACAGAGGGAGAGAGAGAGAAAGAGAGGAAGTTTCAAGTCGGCAGGAAAGCCGTTCGCCGTTCGCCGTTCGCCGTTCGCCGCTCGTCTTTCGTCCTCGTCGACGAAAACAAGATTTCACTGGCAAGCAGCGTTACTCGCTTTAGTTTCGACTGCGCATTAACCTCCGGGAAAGCAGGGGCACCGTTAGCCTTGCATCTCGCGTGTTTCTCCACCGTGATGCCGTTGCTCTTTGCTTCGAGCTTTCTCATCCCTTTCCTCGATCACCTCCACTGGATTCGCCTCTTTCCCCTTCCTCTTCGCCTTCTCTTCCCGCTACGCCTCCACCCGTCGTTATTTCGTTTACGATTCGAACTGACGGATCCTCGACGGCGTGCTACTCCCAGCATTTATCTCCACGGAGTTTCGATAATAACCGCTGAAAGTTTTACACTCGAGCGAGCAACGGCGCGAGATCCTTTCTTGCTTCTCTTAGCCTCTTTCTTGCTCTCTTTCTCGCTTCGTCGCGGCACCGTTCGAACGACCACGATTTTTCCACTGATTTACTACCGTAACGACGTTGTTTGGCTAAGAGCGTCGTCTCTTATGGAAACAGCCGCTTCCGATGGAATTTCGAAGCAGTTCGATGGTCCCGCGCACGTTTTAACCAGTCGATTTTATGGATAAAGTCCGTTCGAAGCGGTGTTCGCTCGTCGAAGCGTCGATCGGTACAGCGTAACAGACTGCACGTACATACGTAATGAGATTCATAATCACAGCTCTCGTAATTACAATTGGAGATATTCATCGTTTCGCGCCGATTCGATCAAATAATTTGATTTTATTTCCATTCTATTTTATAGACGAAATCTTTCGAGAAACGAAAAGCTCCACTTCCATCCGATTCCTTCGGTACGAAGCGGTATTTTCGCTTTTCAAACAGCCGTATTTAATATCGAATCGAGTGGAATTTTCGGGACCAATCCGTTCGTTGGTTGCCGCGTGATCTTTCTTATCCTTCGATCCATCCCTTGGTGAACTCTAAGGACTCTTTTTTTTTTTTTTAAACATCGATATTCGTATCGATCGATAGCTAGAAACGCGCAAGCTTCTTTGTTTTTTTCGGTGCGGCAAAGAAAAATTTTTCCGCGGCAATTAGCCGAATTGCGTCAGTATTTCATGGCGTCTCGCCTCCTAGTCTTCCCTCGTCTCTCGTCACCTTCCTCCTTCCAACGCTACGCTTCGTTCCGGCGAACGAACGAAAGCCCAAGTCCGAGTAGATGATCATTCGAGAGAGAGATGGAGAGCTTTTAATTACGATGGCTGTTAAAGAGCGCGCTGCCGACGAAAAAGAAGATCGTTTTCTAGAGTACGTCGATCAAAGTACGTATCGAAGTCACGAGTAAGGCTACTCATAGACTGCATCAGAATTTGTGCGAATTTTTTTCCAAGTGAATTTTGACGAAAACGAATTATCAGGAAAAAAAAAAATTGAATTCGTACACGCTGCCAAAAATGGTGCGACAAGATTCTAAAGAAGCTTGAAATTATCTTAGAATAGAAAGTACTCGTTTATTTTCTTAAAAGATTAGTACGTAATGATAAAGTTTCTAGGAAAAAGGGTTTGGATCTGAAAGTATACGAAATTAAGAACTGTGAGACCGGTTTCTGTATAGGCGTGGGATTTCGACTTTTTGGCGAGAGGCTGAATCAATCGGACGGATGTTTCTCGAACACGGAAGATCTCTCGATCGCGTGACTCGCGCGCTTGCTGAATTTATGCGGACTCCTAGCGTTCTTACGTAGGCCGCGATAACAAAGGAAAGTTCTCCGACGGCGATCGGAGATATTTCTCGCTCGCCGCGATGCACGCAGTAATTCGAAAATCGCGGTTAACGACTCGCCTCCTCGAACTTTTCACTGCTGGCTTAAAGCTCCAAGGCGAGCTTTTTCGATCCCTCTGGTTGAAGAAAGCTTCGTCAGCGGCGCTAGAACTTTTGTCGGTCCCGGAGAACCAAGACGAGTCCTCGCGTCGAGTGGTCAACCAGATCCGCATTCTCATGGTCGCGTTTTTTTCTTGTCAGTAGCTTCTTAGACCGATTCACGATGATCGGTCAACTAGGTCCGAGCTCTAATAGTCTCGAACTTATTCGGAAGCATCGGAAGGGTCGCGAATGCTTCGAGTAATTGGTGGAATTCGAAATTTCGATCTCACCATTAACGGCGTACTTCTCCTCTCCGTGCGCCACGTGACTCGTTAAGACGAATTCGTTGCTCGCGAAGCGAAGCTCGTTCCAACGGATAAAAGAATAGAAATTGCCCGGAAGAAGGAGAGAGATCGCGTTGGAACTCGTAGAATTATCCGGTTCGTTGCGCGGCAATTACGAGTATCTAGTTTGCATGCTTCGTTTCAGAGTGTTGTCTAGTGTTCGTTCTTCCTTCGGTGGCCTTTCTATAAGTACGCGCGTAGCGTATCAAATTCGTTGACTCTTCGCTGTTGAATCGCGCGATAAAAAATTTCCAAAAGGTTGCCTCAAATCCAATGAAACAAAAGATGCTTCGAAAGAGCGTCGCTTTCCATCGAAATTGAATTAATGTCGAGTCGCGGAGTGTCGCGGAACGAACACCCGAATTAAATATCAAGCGAGGATATCGGGATGAAATTATTCTCGTGTACGTATCGATTTTATTATTTTAGTAATAATTTGAAACGACTCTTTCCCGATACGGACGAAGATTCTCATTCAATTAGACCAATTGAAGTAATTAGAACCGCAGGGTTACCGGGAGAAAACAACGAACGATATAAATGGTCGACGACCTTTACCGTCCACCATCGCTAAAATACTATTTTAGCCGGCGCCACACGGCGAGGTCGAATCGCGGAAAGCTGGTCGAAAATTTAAAAATGTAGCTTCGAAATAATTTGCCTCGAAATAAAAAGCGTTATCATTTTAAAGAACGTTCGCTATTCGTTATTTTATTACGTCTAGCGGTCGTCCATCGACGCCTGTACCGTGTTCATCGAAGACGAGCTGGGTCAAGCACGAAATATCTTCACGGTCTTGTTAGATCTTAAAACGACTTTCGTCCTCTTGGCTTTGGCCGGTCGAAGGTCGTTCAAAGGTAAAGAGACGCGCGCTCGGTGACACGTTCCTTGGAAAAACGACGAGCACGAGTCGACGTCGCGTCATGCACGATAAAACGCCGCGACTGCTGCCAAAGGAGGGCCAAGAGAAGGAGGACGAACGATAACGCAGGCATCGCGAAGCATCGGCCAAAACGTTCACCCGATTCGTCGCCAGTTCGGGCGAAACAGGATGGAACGGTAGAGTCGGGGGCTGGACGAAACGCGGACGGACAGGTTCGCACGTAAGGTGATTCGGGGGGTTGGAGGGAGGGTCGAGGAAAAAAGGTAGGCGTAATCGATAGCTCTAAAAAATCGACGAAGTCGATGAAACGTGGGTGAAGCCATCATCCTTAGCATCGATCCGACCACCGACGTTTATCGGTATGTCCATTATCCCCGCTCCTATTCTCCGTTTTGTCCGAAAACACGCGTTCGTTCTGCTCGACGAGTCGAAGAGCTCCGAGTCGCGGAGTCAAGGCTAAGGAGTTTTTCGAAAGATCCGAGAGACACGTTGGAGAGGAGAGCAGGCAAGGAGATGTCAGGGTAGAAGAGAACTACGTATCGATCACCCTCCTTTCCAGTATCGTTACGTTCATGACGCGAGAGTAACGTACTTTCTCCGTACCTTTAGCAGATCGACGTGAACCGATCTTCATCGCGATCGCATATTTTCGATCTTTCGTCGATTTATTCTGGTCCATTATCGTCATCGACACCACGCCTAAAAAGAATTCATCTTCCTTCTCCTTTCTTTTCTCTTCTGCCCCCAGAGTCTGCAGCCAGAGTCACCGCGGTACGGCAAGATTTTCCGCAGTCGTGATACCTGAGACGAAACTTCGTCCTTTCTCCGGGCATTTACTGCAACACTTCCACCGCAACGAGAAATTTCCTCTGGAAATCCGTAGTTTCTTCACGCGAAGCAGACGGACCAAACTTTCGACGATGTTTTTCCTCTCGCCGAGATCGTCCATTTCGTACTTCGAAGACTAAATTCTTTGGATTCGTCCGATCGTCGACGACAAGCCTAAACTTCCACACCGAAAGCAGAAAGGCAGGCCTTTCGATAGTTCGTGGATGCACTTGGAAATTGACGCTTTTGACGCAAGCTTTCGGTAAACTCCATTATTACGAACCGCGTTGGATCTCGTACGCTCTGCTCGAGCGGGAAATTCGAAGGGGCGCTCCTTGAAAGAGGTCGTCGATGTTGCGACTAGGAGGAAAGCGAAACGAAAGACGTCGGCGTTAACTGGAGAAGTTGGCCCACCTAGCGGAAGGATTACTGGTGCAAAAGCTACGCGCGAATGTCGCCAAACCAAGTCCTGGAACGTTCCTACGAAAAAGTTTGATCAATTTCGTGAATTTTTCTCACGTATCCACCCAGCGACGTACCCGACAAGGACGGACGGAGGCGTGGTGAACGTAGAGAAGCTCCCTTTATCTTCCACCATTCGACGGTTCACCATCCAAAGCCGAACGATTCGATATTCGCGTAATGAGTCAGCCAAACTTTTATCCGTACTTCCTTTGAATTATTAACAGCGCGCTGTCGGGAACGTTCGGCGCTCCAAGTGGCGCCACCTCAGTCAACGCGAGATGCCAAATCCGTCACGTTCCTCGTACGCGACGAGATCGTCTAAGGTCTCTTCTTCGTTTATTGAGATCGAGGAAGAAGAATCTTCCGGAACGAAACGGGAGAGAGAGAACTCAAGAAAGGCAGTCGAAATAGTATGGAGCCCTTGATCTATCAGTTGCCAATCAACTTTTAGAACAGTGATACGTTTGGCTTCAAGTCTTTTTTTTCTTAACGAAACGTAGAGATCCGGTCGATCTTGGATACCAATGGAGGAAACGAGGCGCGAACCACAGGACGAAAGGGAGTCGGTTAACCTCCTTCCTCGTAAAAACAGGTGGCGCGTCCTTGATTCGCCAAATTTATTCGGGGCTTCGACGAGCAACTACGGAATTTGAATAACGACTTTTCCTACCGCGAGCGGATATTTCGTCGTTGTAGTCACCGTGGACGTGCGCGTACCAACCTGGAAAATCGTTTCGCGCTACCCTGACTGACTGACTGGTCCTACGTCTCGACGAGTACCCACCAGCGAGTATCCGCGTCTACGTGCTTCGAATAACGCAAACGTCTCGTGATTTCTACGTCACCGTCGCTCCGTTCCAATATAATTCGGTCGTCCCACTGGGCTTCCTCGTTCCCCACTGCTGGCCGCCCTGCGCGATCCTTCGCAAGGAGAGGTGTCTCTTGGCGTCGTGGACCAACGCTTCGATGGGAAGTCACGCGCCATCGGAAGGCGGAGGAGTTTCCATTCTTTCCGCTCCTCCACCCGCTCCGAAGCTTCGGAGAACCGTTTGACCGCTTCCGACACCGATATTCAGCACTCGAAAGGTTAATAACGTTTCTCGATCCTTCGACGGAGCAGCGTCGATCGTGGATCGAAGAAGAACGGAAGAAACGCGAGCTCTTAATAATCGAAGGACTTTTCCTACTAAGCTGCTAGACTGTGCTCTTCCTTCGAAGTTTGCACGTTAAGCGACTGTCGACCGTCTTCTTACGGATCATCGCTCGGACTAAGAAATCGAGGGCTTTCGTACTTTCCCGTCGAACCAAAATAATTCGACGTACCTAAATCGACGTAGTTACAAGTTGGACTGTTCCTAAGTGCGAGTTAGCATTGGCTCGATTATCGCTAACTAGACTCGACTCTAGATCAATCAACGTGTTTACTAAGCGCGCGACTGCTTCGGTTTCCACTTGGAAAATCCGAGCTTCCGCTGACTCGGCTTATGCAACGCGAAGCTTGCTTGACTCTAGGTCGATCAAAGCGCCTACCGACCGCACCACCGAACGTCCAGCGAGCATTTTCGATCAACTGACGTATCGACGGATGTTTCTAGACCCTCCGACTTCCAGCAAAGGCGCAGTTCTTCCAAGAAACCCGATTCCTTTGAGTCGACTACTTACTTCCCTCGCTCATCTCTACTCGAGTCCGTTGAAAGTCCACGAAGCTCAAAGAGCGCGATCGCGCTTTTCTTTCGTCACGGACAATTTTCTCGCGAGTCGGAGGATCGCACGGCGATCATTGGAGCCTACCGAGGCGAAAAACGTTGCCGTTCCAACGAGAGAGAGGGCAATGTGCCGCTCGAACGGTTAATCAAGGTCCGCCGAGCAAGCATCGCGCCCAGTCTCTTTCGCCCATTCGATTCGGGGCTTCTAGCCTCGAAGTAGAAATTTTCCTGCGTTCTTTCTTCCAACGGATCGGCGAAAAGGTCATTTCGAATTGCCCAGCTTTGGATTTTTTCCTGGACACTGTTCGGAAACGATTAAACAAAAAACCCTTAATTACTTTGGCTGTTCGTTCAGAATTCGCGGCTACGAACGGTACTCGAACTTCCAAGGTTCCAGCGAAAAGCATGTTCAGCCTGGATGCATTGTGCCATTTCGTCGCTTTCGATGACGGAGGTGCAGGGCGCGCGTTGGAATATTACAAATCATTCTCCGGCGGCATGAATCGGCGCGATACGCTCATCCGGAAGGAGAACAGGCGAGTCATTCTTCGTCGAAGCGACGAGAAGCCGATCGCTGCTTCCCGCGTTGTTCTTTCCTTTGCCGACTGATTCGTTCGTACAAAGAAAAGCGAGAAGCAAGGAAAGATCATATAAGCGTTTATTAATATATATATAATATAATAAATGAAAGACTTTATAACAGAAATAATAACGACTAATACTAATTCGAATAAACGGATTCAACATCGAACGTCAGTTTTCATACACGGCTTGCACTCGGCTTGGCTTGCTTGTACGATCGTCGTCAGAATATTGATTCGTTTTCCGTTTCCTGGCCACACCAGATTACAAAACATACATACATATATATATAGTTTGTTTGCGGTTACTACGAAAACTCAATGCTCGCGTTCATGTGCGCTTCGTGTGACGAAAGTCACATGCGATCCAGGTGCGTGCCCTTAGAACGTCTACAGCCCACCCTAGAAAGGCAAGGAGGTAAAATCACAACCCGTGTTCGTAAATAATTGCAGAGGCATTCTCGCGCGTTTGAAGGATTTCCAGAAATTACATCTTCCATTGGAATCATCCACGATGCCCGATGGATCGTTATTTATTTTCCTTTCTGCTTTGTTCCTTTTTCTTCGACTGGTATCGATCGATGGGAATTCACGCAGTGCCGACCTACTTGCGCCGATAGGAGAGAGAGAGAGAGAGAGAGAGAGAGAGCGAAAGAACATCGAGATTCGCGCAATAGCGTAATAAACGACCGCCAGGCTCATCGACGAGGCTTCATGGTAACTTTCAATTACGGCGTGCATCGTCCTGAATCCGATGCAAAAAACAATCCGATATGCGCGCAGATCAGAGCGCATTTGCCATTGTACCGTCGACAATGGGACATCGAGCGTCTCTCTCTCTCTCTCTCTCTCTC
>JAITYT010000813.1:660278-673952 GCA_025433975.1 Liostenogaster flavolineata
GTAGAATCTTTGCTCGGTACCGCTTCGATCGTCATTCAAAGATCCGAAGATAATCGTAAGAACTTATTTCGTTTTATTGGGTTTTTCGAGCAGAGTAAAGCGCACAACTGTAATGATAAAGTGAAAGTTCGATCGTTGATCAAAGATCCAAGGATAAGCGTGGGAATTTATTTCGTTCCGATCAGAAGAGTGCGGCGCTTTGTAATTTTCTTGCAAATTGAATCGTTCGTTTCGAAAAATAGTACCTATTCGAAAAATACGGGACGCGTAGACTGCCTAGACGCAGTGAAAACGCAATAAAAACCTAATTGCACGTGAAAGTCGAAACTTATCGACTGTTATTAAAAACTCGTAGTAATGAATTCTATCGGAAGCAATACGTAGAGATTGATCTCGATGATTGAAAAATGGTTAGTTACAGAAACAAAGCAATTAATGCGTTATTGCGATTGTATAAGCGATTGAACTTCGCTCGTGTTCACTTGCATTTCGCTTTATCGCGTTGTACTACACGACGCGGCGCGACACGACACGAAACACGCATCGGAATTACGAATATTAATTTACCGATGTTGACGCGTCGACGATCGGTTACGAACCGACACTGCTTAGAATCGCTGTCGCACCTTGGTCGATGGAAATAAAAAAAAAGAGAGTGTCGAGGTTCGACGAATCGTTATTGTTGTCATTTTCATAGTAAATCGATTATAAAAAGTCGTACGAAAACTCATCTCGTGTCATTTTATCTTTGTTATTAAAAAGCGCTAAAATGACATCTGGTAACCGAGTTTTCACGGTTAATGTTTCTACTTTAAAGCGATAATAAATATTGATCGCTGAAACGGCGCGACCCGGCTCCAACTTATATCTGGAGAAACGTTCTCGCTGGAGCAGATCACACCTGCTTTCGCGAGCACGCGAGTTCGCTGGGTATCGTGATATTAGATCGCGACTACGCGAATGCACGATTTCTTGACACGAGGAATGTGAATTTATTCGATAAATTAACGATGCTTCACTGCGAAGCGGTTGTAAACAAGAAATGCTGGGTGATCGGTTAGATCGGTAAAGGCCCACGTACCGACAAAGTCACGTACTGACTCTAAGGGCACGATTTAGACTCGGAAAGCCACCTCGTAGGAGACCCATGTCCACTCCGGTTGAATACAATTTCGAGAGGCTTTCCAATTCTCGATCTGAACGCACTTTCGATTCGAGGAGGCTAAAATATGATTTATGCTGTCCAGCGATGGACACGACTTGGTGGATTCGACCAACCGTCCAACCGAATCATAGAACCGTCGACGACACGCGTACTTACAGGCACTTAAACGAAAGCCGCATTTTCGCTGCTTCGAACGAGATATATCGTTCTTCGCGTTTCTTGAAACTTTTCCAAAGGACGATACATCGTCGTCTGCCACTAAAAGGGTTAAGGGAAGCGTGGAGAACTCGACGATCACGCAACATCTTACGTTCTTGCTCGAGCCAAGTGGAATACATCGTAGAAGTTTGCTTGGAACTCCTATAAATACTTAGTCGTATCGTGAAGCATGTTTAGCGGGAGTTTCCTAAAGGTGTCACGCGTTATAGAAAAAAGTAAATACATCGAGGTTACTTGGATGTGGTCGATCGTTTTCCGTCGAACTTCGCGCTTCGAGGTTCGCGAGAAGAATCGGAAGCACCTAGTGGAAGAAATAAGAACGCGGGATCGAGATAAAGCGAAAGAAGAAAAAGGAGGAACGGACGAGCGACGAACGGTACGAATTCCCCATAATAATTATCGCGGCGTTTCTTCTTCGCGTACGGCGAAGCAACAGGTGGCGCGCGGAGGGGGCTGCGAGAGGAGAGGACGGCCTTACGAAGAAGTCGCTGAGAAGAACAACAAATTGTGAACAAGAAGCGAACTCGAACGATCGTCGCCATTGTGATGATCTGTCTTCCGCTTCGGAGCGAATGTGGATAAAAAATTTGTAAAATTCTTCCACAGTTGGCATCGCTCGACATATTTTTTATCGATATTATTCCGTGGAGAAATCGTATGGAAAACTCAAGACCGAAAATAAATCTCTGTGATTTTCTACGCGGTTTAATTTGAAACGTAACGCTTAAAATTGACGGTCGGTCGAATCGACCTAGCGCGAGTTCGTTCGACACCAAGAAAATCCTTAGGATCGGCAGGCGTAAGAAAGAAAGGAGCGTCCTCTCGATACACGGTCGCTGTTTGGTCCGATCGATCGATCATCCGGCGGTACGCTATTAAGGCCAATCTTTCCAAACTCGCGCGCTCTACGCGATTAAAGATAGCGTTTCAAGGTTGCCGCTCTCTCCGGGAACGAAAAGGAGCAAGATATTATCGACGAAGTAATCCGATCGCTTAATGTATCCGCGAAAGAAAGCTTGGCTTTCGTCGCTTGGCAACGCGCAAGCGATGGAAAGTAGCGTCACGAGGGAGTTTCGTTTCTATTAATAACGTGCTTGACTCGAACTTTTTTCTAGAAACGATTTCTTTCACCTTCGATTCGATCAATTTTTCCGTAGGAAAGTGGAAGGCGAATTTGAAGGAGTGGGAGAACCGAAAGCGAAGGAAATTACGAAGGATGCGGACGCATCGCTTTAGAAAATTCTAACTCCGTATCGCAACGCTCGATATTTGCCTACTCGTGACGTAACTGGTCACTGGTCGAGTCGCTTGAATTTTGAAAAATCTTACTTTAGCAACTTTATTAATGCGCAAAGTAAAAAGGAGATTACAAATTCGGTATAAAAAGAAGTTTAACACATTTTTACATAGCGGCACCGGGCAAGATAGGACAGAGCGAATATAGATGCCGCATTATGTATTCGCCCAAGTTATTATGATTTTATGCAACTTAGCGGCGGTTATTATACGGAATAATATTACGCCTTCTTTTTTCGCTTCTCATCTTTATCGTAATCGACTATCCGCGTTTACGCGGCTATGTCTAAATACGTCGCGTCCTTTAATTCGAGGTAATCCGCTGCCAAGGCTCGCCTTTTCCAAGCTTTCGTCCTTTCATTTCATCGGATCGTCGCTTCTTTGAAGAAATCAAATGGAACGAACGAACGGATCGCGTTGAATGGGGAAGAAGTCGTAGGGAACGATGCCGATCGCATCCGATACGAACTCATTAACGATTTAACAAAGTCTCGATGGACGCCACGAAAGTTATAATTACCGATGGCGATGATCGGAATCCGACGAGTTTTTATCGAGTTTAAAAGTTCCCTTCTCTAGGGTCGCGTCGTACGGAGACGATGGAAGAAGGGAAAGAACACGCGAGAGAATGAACGAGAAGAGCTCTAGCATTTTGGAACTCGCGATGCATCGCGATGGCGACTTTGCTTCCTTTCCTTGGTCTCTCTCCTCTTATTCGCTTCTTCCGCGGCTAGGAAGGCAAGTAGTACCTTGGTACTTGCAATCGTTCGGCCGAGGCGATTACGTTCCCGTGGATATCGAACCGCGACCTGGATACGAGTTCTCCGTGACGTCACGCGTTATATATCTTACGAGGCGATCTCTCGCCTCCATCCAGCAGCGGCCTTTCGCTCCCGCTAGCGCGCGTAAACGCCGAGTGGCACGATTCGTTCTGGAAATTTGAAAGGCGAGGCGCCGTTCGCGATGCTATCGAGACTACGAGAGAAAAGACGCGAATGGCGACGTTCGCGCGTCCTTCCGACTCCGAGCGACGCCGGCATGATTGCGACCGTTGTGCATCGACCTGCAGTGGAAAGGAGACTCGTCGCTCGGCTCTTCCAGCCCTTGAGAATCGATGCCCGAGTAAGATTCCATCTCTCGTCGAAGTCAGCTTTCCTGCTCGAGGTCCTCGCGTTGCCTTGGGTCTCCTCGTTTTTCAGACAACGCCGTGGAAATATCCGTAGAAAGCGTTGCGACGAAAACTTCTTTCCCCAAAGTAAAAAATTGTAGACGTCGCGCGATCGATTCGGCCTTGTCGAGCGAAGGAACCACCTCTTCGGACCGAACGAAGTTGTAAATTCTGGCTGGATTAATCGCGGCTCGTCGACGTCACGACCAGGATCGTCGAACGTCGTAGAGTCGAAGCTGGAATGCCGCCTATCCTCTCGTCGGGTCTCCCGTCCTCCTTCTGATCCTGGAAGGAGGCGCGATCGGTAGTACGTTGCAGTATCGGCCGCGTGCACGCTCCTCTCCTCAACCTAAAAGATTCGCAGAGTCGGGAGTCCGTGCCATGGCCCGCTCCGTAAGCGATTATTTTATCGGTACAAGGCGATCTGCCAAAGTCCCTGCCGCTCCCTTCCTCTTCCGTCTTCTTTCCACCTTTATTCTCCTCCCATTGGCCTTCTTTCTCTACCTCCATTCATTCCCCTTTCGTCTCCTTTCTACTTCTAATTTCATCCACTTCTATCCTTCCTTTATCTCCCCGGGCATCGGTGCTCGTATTTCGTCGAGCCAGTGAACCATAACGACGACGAGTCGGCCCGGAACGATTCGACGCGTCGTGGTAGCCGTCGATGATCTACGCTCGAATCACTCGAGTCGCCGGTAAAAGGAGCTCCTCTCCAGACCTTCCGCATCGAATCGCAGCCATCGGAATCCTCGAGAAGGCCGAAGCGCCTCGAAAGAGAGGCAGAGAGAGAGAGAGAGAGAGAAGATTCGCGCTCAGATTCGACTAGTTGGCCACGGTTCGACGGTCGCAACGAGAATCCTTCGCGTTTTCGCTTTCGTTCAGCCGTCGATGTCGCCATTACGAACGACGAAGTTACCACGGAGACGTCGAAGGGTAATCGATAATATATTCTAATTTTCCATGATAAATAACTAAATTTACATAAATAAGAATGGAAACGTTCGTCTATTCATAAGCGTAAAATTCCGACAGTTTTTCAGCTTTGAAATTTTGACGCAACGATGCATTCGAATACGCGCATGTTTATACGTACCTACGTTCCGATATATCTACTATTGTATGGATGTCACACCTGCGACGGGTAAAAATATGCTTTTTTTTAAAAAAAAAAAACAGCGCCATCTGTTGGACGTGCGATATACGCTCTATCGACTTGTCCTTACGAATTTCAATGGGAAAAGAAGTTGAAAGTGGAGGCACGTGGAGTCTTAATTCCGCGAAAGACCGGCGAAAGATGATTCCTTCGAACGCAGCTTAAGAAGAACTCTTCGACCGCGATTCATCGAATCTTTTAAGCGGATTCCGCGATATACGTATATGGTATGTTCCCGGTCGAACGATATCACCTCGTAAAACCCGAACGATCCGGGATTTCAGCCACGATCTTTTCAATTTTGTCGGAGCAAGACGCGGCACTCGCAATTCTTTTAACGCTAAACGTACCAACCAAAAGGGTCGATCGACCATTTTCAAAGTTAACTTTCATTGTTCGTGTCCCCTATAAAAATGGAAATGTATGTTTCACTAATATTTATTGGTATATATGATATTTTACGTTATTTCCTTCGACGAATTAACGATTTTTCTCTAAAAATCAACGTCTCTTTCACGAGTCCAGTTCGAGATAAAATATAAATTCGCAAAACTATATATACAAAATAATAACGTAAGTAAGACATTTTTACGATAGAAAGACGCTCGATTCGTCGCCTTTACGAAAAAGAAAGAAACGAAAGGATCGGTAAGGACATATCGAAAATTGGAAGTCGCGCCATCTCTGTCAGATCGAATTGCCGGGCGTTGGAATAATTTTGAAAACGTCACTTTAAATTCAGCCTGCTCGACTCCCGTCGTTTCTCACCCTTGCTCGCTTTATCTCTTCGCCGTACCGATCGAACGCTCGTCCATGCAATTAAGGACGAGTTCGAGGTAAAGAGAGAGGAGAGAAAGAGAGATAGAGAGGAAGAGAGGAAGGCTGAAACACGGTAGACGGACCAAGTGGACGAAGATTCCTTTCGTCGTTTTGTCGTCACCGCGAGGAGCTTAACCCGACGGATTAAGGGATGAAGGGACAGGCGCGAGGCGAGGATCAAACGTTTCCGTCGCTAAGCCGGGTCCCCGAGTTAGCGGTTGAAATTTCGCACGGTGAAATATAAGACCTCGGGGATCGACCCGGTTTCGACCGGGTTCGACTCGTCGTGCGTTGCGCGAGAACGGATCGAAAAGAATTTCGATCGTTCTGCCTCGTCGTAAAGCGAAGGAGGAGAAGGAGGAGTAAGGGGAGACGGGAGATAGAAGACCGGAACGAAAGCGACGTTGACTCGTACTACTTAAGATCTTGGGCAATCAAGCGTAAAAACGAAGTCTAAAGTATCGAATGAAAAATATCGCGTTCGATGAAATTCTTTAACCATTCCAACACAAATATAATTAATACGAATATAAACAATATAAATATTTGTGATAGAAATTATGAGGGGATGGAAAATATCGTCTCGTATCGCTTATATCGATTATAAAAATCGAAACGATTTAAGCGAACGAAATCAGTGATAAAATACCGCGCGGAGACGAATAGTCTCGATTTTTGTTCCATACGCTTCCACAGTTTTCACGATCTCTCGAGAAACGATTGGAACGAGCCGATACTCCCCCCTCCGTCTTCGCGTTCGGATTACTTCCCGTACTTTTGACAATGGCTGGAATCCATTTTCCGCTAGCCTGCTCCTCGATACATACTTTCCACAATGCCGGACTATGATAAAGGGTTGGATGTTTCGAAAGGATAGGGGATGATACGAGACGAAGGAGCCAAGAGAAGGAAAGGAAAGTAGAAGAAATTTTCGAGACTGGATTAAAACTTCTCTGACGATACCGGAGAATTCTTGGAAGTACGCTTTGAAATCGAGCAATTTTTCACGTTATTTCTATCGTCGTTGTCGTTGTCATGGCGACCAGACGATAAGCCGATATTTAGCGAAAATCGCGGCGTTTCTCATCCGAATGGAAAATAACTGCGGCGATAAAAGCGTACCGTTCGAGGAATCGAGCACAAAGAGGTTCTCCTCACTCGCAGCTAGAACAGCTCCATCACTTTGTAACGATAAAATGTTAATTAATGCGCTAATTAATTCTGCGGCGAGGAGGAGCGGTGACGTCTTTGATCGTTCGACGTCGTCTTTCCTCGATCGTTTGCCGTTTCACGTAGGAGGTAGAAACATCGCCCCGATGTTCTCAAGATTTTGTCAATTTTGACGGACCTTCGATCGTTTGAAATTGCTAGGTGACGTGAAATTTGATTATCGGCGAATTCAAAGACCTTCTCTCTCTCTCTCTCTCTCATTATCACAACCTACGTTCGACACCATAACCACCATTTATCGTCGTCATCTCGTAATTTATAATATCGTATTAATTAGTAGTTAAGCGTAAATACTGCAAGTATGTACTTACGTCGCAGATCGTTCGATTTCTATTCCATTGCTGTTATTATCATCGCCTTTACATCGTTTCCTTTACCTTTATATACATATATATCTGTATTAAATTATCGTTGTTTTGTAAAATTAAGTCTTATATTACAAAAACCTTCACAATTGGCGAAGGTAATGAATTACGAGACTTCATCATCCCTCTCTCTTTCTCTCTCCGTCTCTCTCGGTCTTATCGATGTTCGTTTCGTAAGGATAGTCCGATACTCGTCGTAGTTGTGACAAACTTGGTTCGAATTACGATTTCTTCGAGGCGCCCGAGGCGATCGGCTTAGGATCGAGCGCCGTCGAACGAGAAGTTAATTTACCGCGTAGGAAGGACGTTCGGTTTATCCTCCGCGCGCGGTTACCTGCCACTTAGGCGATCACGGGACTGGAAGAGCAGTCGCGTGCTTTATTTTCGGTCTCGCGCACGTTGTACTCCCGCGTACAGCTCGGTGCTTGCCGTGCTACTCGACGATGCCTTTGCCGCCCACGTCGAAGCATTTTCAAGCGTTTTCTAGGCCGGTGTTAAGCGTGCTTTCGCGGCTTCCAAGCGGCTCGCTTCGAAAACGACCGATAGAAATGCGAGGGCAACATCGAAACGTCGAAATCAATTTTTATCCACGTGCCAGGAAGAGAGGAAGAGTGTGTGTGTGTGTGTGTGTGTGTGTGTGTGTGTGTGTGTGTGTGTGAGAGAGAGAGAGAGAGAGGGTATGCGTAATACACGAAAGAAACGGTAATCGACGTTTTAACGAAGAGAAATAGAAACTAATCCTTTATCGACCGAGTTCTCGAGCCTGGCGGAAGATTAAGACCGACCCGCTGCGCGTTATCCACGGAATTCTCCCTCGTTCTATCTACGCTAAGAGATTTAAAAGTAAGAATTATTTAATAGAGTTCTTTATCAAATGGAAATTGCTTCTTGTATCCGTAAAAGTAAAAGTGTCTCTTTCCTCTCAACGTTATGGGACTTAAACTGTCGACTCGACTCGACTCGACGCATTCTCTGCCTTTTCACCCTCTCGAAGTAAATCGCAAAATTTCGATTTGCTCGAGGACGAGCTGGGAAAGCGAAACGACGTCTCGTAAAACTGGAAGATTCGCGAAACACGATGTACGCAAGGGTGCGTTCATCCCTGCCTCGGTTTCTTTCTCGCGTACACAGACGGACGCACACCGAAACGCGATTGCATCGAAGCACAGACCGGCAATATCGAGGGACGTTAGAATTCTCGAAATATCGCCAAGCACGGACACCTTTTGCAATATAAAGCGCCCGGCTGGAGGTCCACGGTAAGCTCTCCGACTTACAAGGAGAAAGCCGAGAGCCAGAATCGATTTCCTCGAGACGTAGAGAGAGGCGTATCGCGTGTGAGCGACTGGTGAGGGTGGCCGGAGCGTACGCATACTCGGGCACGCGAGAAACGCCACGGAAACTCCTTAGAGAGAGAGAGAGGTGCGAATGCGGACGAACTCGAGACGACGACGAGAACAAGTGGACGAGAAAAAAGAAAGAAAGACAAGAAAACGTCGAATAGTTGCGTATTCGCTCGGTTATCGAACTTTTAGGATCTCGAGCGTTAGGATTTCCATCGATTCGCAGCTTCTTCGACGAAAAATCGCGTTGCATTTATCTCGAGTCCGAAATCCGACCGTTCCGAGTTCTCGATCGATAAGCGACAGTTGTTAGGAAGGGCCCGGAGTAGGCGGTGTCCGCGTGGTCGGTGACGTCGTCGGTGGAGGAACTCCATTGCACGACGGATCGAGAGCACGAACTCGCTGGAGTTAGGAAGCCGAAGGGAGGGAGAAAGAAGCAGGGCGCTGGCTGGAGTGGCTTGGTGGTCGGGCTTCGGCTGGTGCTACGCCACCGAGGAGACGCCACTCGCATCCGTCTTCTTGGTCTGCTCTATCGTGGGGTCGTGCCGGGGCACGGCGGAGGAACGAGGGGAAAAGAAGGGGCAAAGGGTGGAAGAATGGTTGGAAGCAAACGCGACGGATACGTCGGCCGAGGGCGGAGCCGCTCCTACGCATACCAAACTCTACGTCCTTCTGGTCGTCCTAGCCGGTGGCTCGCCACTTCGCTACCCACCGTCGTCGAGGACGTTGAAGGCTAGAAAATCAACGGCTATAACTCCTTCGGTGCACCACCAGGCGAGCGAGCACCCACCGACCAGACGTCTTCTCTCTCCTTCTACCCCTCCCTTCTCTTTAGGCATCCCTTCTCCTGCTTTTCTTCCTCTTCCTCTCACGGCGCCTTTACGAGCCCACCCCCGTCTTTTACCGCTTGTCTCTCGCTTTCCGGACACTTCTCGTTTTACATACTCCTCGCTTCGTGCCACCGGTAGCATCGCCTATCGCTGCCGACATCTACCATCCACCGGCATTACCAGTACTAGCCCCATCTATCCGTCCGTGGGCTGCTTGTCACCGATGCCCGCCTTGCTTCTCCATTCGTCGCGCGTGCCACCGCATGCCATCGCGCCTTTCCACTTGCCCGAAAGAAGGCGAGATCCTCGCCTTCGTGAAATTGCGCTACGGCAAGCGTCGATGTCGGATTAACGAGCGCCACGAACGAGACATCCTTCTCGTACGGGGCTTCTCCGATGAAGCAGCCGTCGGTCGTCCGGACGCGTCCTTGTAATACGTCCCTCCAATTCTATTCCTCTTGCTCTTGCTGGCGTCGAACTTGGAAAAAGAGAAGATTCCATTCACCCTTCGGCCGACGACTTAGGAACGATCGTTCGGAACAATGCACGCGTCGGAGGTCTCTCGCGTGTGTCTCACCTTGTATGGCACTCGAGCGCTTCGTTTCTCTTCGACTTCCCGCGAGCCCTCCAACCGTCTTCCTCTTCTTGGCCTTTCACCCATCCACCCTCTCTCTCTCTCTCTCTCTCTCTCCGTCGTCCGCTCTCCTCGATGTCTGGTCTCCGCTCCTAGCGCGACCCATTGTTTCACCGTGTGTAAAGGCGCGCACGCGGCCTTCATCCGTGTGCGCTTTGATTCATCGTCATCGAGAGGGTTGTCCCTCGAGACACTCCAGCGCCAGCCGAGTGATTTTCAACCCCCTCGCGGACCTTTCGAGGCTCTTTTCTCGTTTCTGTATACACGTAGACGGCCGAATTTTCACCGTCGCGCTTCTTAACGCCAACTCCCGACAAAGCGCTAACGATCGCTTCAAAATTTCGTCGACGCCTCTTCCAGTTGGCGTTACTTCCAAGACCGCTCCAATCCAATTCGTCTTCCAAGATCTGCAATAAAACGAACGAACGAACGAACGAACAAAAGTCTCGCGAATAACCTTCATCGCATTTCTTAATTATTTAGGAGATCGCGATTTACTTATTAGTCGATCGTCGCTGTCTACGTAATTCTCTCTCTCTCTCTCTCTCTCTCTCGTTCGATAGAATCGAAAGGATGGAGTTTCACGTTTTTCCGCAAGGATAAACGTTAATTTCTGCGTTTACCGTACCGTACCGTACCGCACCGCACCGCACGTGAAATATCGTTATCTTTTAACGCTCGTATATAACACCACGACGAAGTATTATCGTAATGTTTGAAATACCCGCGGTTACGCGAGCGAGTAGAATACGTCCCAAGGGCGATATAGCGGTTCGTGTTGAACGCAGAGACGACGTACGCTCGAATTTCCAATTTCTTTCCTCGCAAAAAGTCTACGTTCCCTCGTTCTCGTTAACCGTGTTAAATTTCATAATACCTCCGTAAAATCTCTTCCGAATTTCTATAGATATCGCGTTAGCGATAACATCGATAAACTACGCGTCGTAAAGAATTGCAAGTCGCTTCGCTCCGATGAAATTCGTCGATCGCGTAAAAGAGAATAAGGTGAAACGTCTCGAAGAGGGGAAGGTCGGACGAAGGACGATCGAGGTATCGATCACCCTCGAGCCAATTAAAGTACTCTATCGTTTACGATGGAACTATGCGAGGCTAGCGGCGAGTGTCGCGGTCCGTTCGAATAGCGATTTTCCAATTCACTGTGAATACACGTAGGAATGCGAGCGATGAGTCAACAACAACGACGCAACGACGACGACAGCGACGAGGACGAAGCAAAACAACGCGCAATCCGAATGGACCGGGAGCTGTCGGTTAGTCGGAAGATAAACCGAAACGCTCGGTGACGAATTGTTTCGGCAGCGCGGTATCATCGAGCACGCGATGCGGCGCCGTCATTCGCATCGAACCATCGTTATAATCCATTGTATCGACGTGGCCACGAGCCGCGGGACATTCGTCGAATAACGATGCGAATTCCCTTGCGCGTTATTAAGACCAGTTTGATCGTGCGAAGCGTCCAACAGTTTCTAAATCTTTCGAAAACAAAAATTTTGCATTTTTTATACAAACACAGTCGGATTGGCATACTTTTCGACGTCGTAAGATTAATCGCAAACCGTATCGATTAATTTATTATTTAAACGATCGAAAGAAAGTTATAACGGATGAATTAATAATTTCTTCTCCGTATATTACAAAACATTAATATTTTGTTATATCGGAGGAAGTGCCTGTGGAAGACAATCCAGTCGAAGGAATGCAATCGTCGAGGAACCAAATTTAAAGATATAATAAATACGACACGAACACGATATTAACGTGCAAATCGCGGCGTCGATTAATACGCCATGCATCGTTTTAAGATACACGTAGGATTCCCACTTTTCTATCCCAGACTGGCTGAATGGCTAACGGAAGAACAACTCCCGCATAAACATTGCGCTTGCACTCACTAGTTCGTGCATAGCTACCCGATGTACCGAAGAGGTAGCAGGTCTTCGATGTTTCAGCGCCTCCAAGTTCTTGACGCGTCGACGATCGGTTACGAACTGACACTGTTTAGAGTCGCTGTAAAGCACCTAAAAACTCCTATGAAAACTCATCTCGTTTCATTTTCGTTATTAAAAAGCACTCGTACGAAGCGAAATCTTTCCACTTTTAAACGACAGAAAATATTTATCGTTGTCGACGACACGCGTAGTTACAGCGATTTAAACGAAAGTTGCATCTTTACTGTGTCTAGGCAGTGGACGCGGTCGTATCTCGAACGAGATACGTCGTCCTTCGCGATTCTTGAAACTTTTCGAACGACGACACACGAGGGTTAATAAATCGTCGACTTTTCGACTGTCCGAAATAAAGAAGATCGGAAAGCAACGTCGTACTTAAGTATATTATTGTTTGTCCGAC
Organism: Liostenogaster flavolineata; assembly: GCA_025433975.1. Taxonomy (NCBI): domain Eukaryota; kingdom Metazoa; phylum Arthropoda; class Insecta; order Hymenoptera; family Vespidae; genus Liostenogaster; species Liostenogaster flavolineata. Next base: position 672,871 of record JAITYT010000813.1, read on the forward strand.
ATCTATCGGTCGATCGCGTACACTGAATTTGCGCGAGATATCTTCGCGAGCGAACGTTTCCAACTCGGAAATTTTATTTCGCCGGACGAATCGCTTTATCACGTTAATGGTCGAATTGCTTTCCGCAGCACGGCCGGATCAACGCACGACGCGGTTACGATTCATAAATCAACGCCGAACGAACGTTTCATCAACGGTCCGTTTCGTTATCTCGCCTGTATGAAATTTTGACGCGGTGTCAACGATGCGCCGAGATATCGTCGTTTTACCGACAATAACAATCGGGCCGTGCCCAGGATGTCGGTCGATCGCGAAGTCGCTTTTATACACCGCGTCACGGATCGTTGAAACAGTGAGTTCGCCTCTTAATGTCGCCGATAATGGTTTTCGTACGATGGAAATCTTCGTTCGATAAAAACGATCGTCCCAGCGCGATCGCCGGTGTCTTGCAATTTTCTCATCGATCTTCGAAATTCTCTCGCGATTCCAATCTAATTCCAGCTTGAATTTCGTCTTCTTTATTTTATCGAGTCGATGCGTACGAAAGAAACGTCGGAATTTCTTTCGTCTCCCTGCATTCGTTACGCTTTCGTTTTTGGCATAACCTCGTCCGTAGTCGTACCGTCCATTGCCAGAATGACGTTTCGACAAAGAAGATTTTCTCGAAAGCTTTCCCACTTTCTTATTTGTTTTTAATTTCGTAAGGATACGAATTCGACCAAAGTTCGTGTTTTTTTGTTAAACATTTATAAATGTTTTTACGGGCTAAACAGTACGAAGACGAAGACAGTCCGAAAAATTCCATATCGGGGTTTATCCATTCCAAAGAATAAACAGCTTTTGAAAAAAAGAATCGGACGTTTCATATGCACCAATCTAATATCAGCAAATTCATTGACACGCGATGTAACGCCGTTATCGCGTCGTTTACACGGCGCATTCGTCGGGAATGCGACTACGTGCTCGTCGCTACGGCTACGAACTGCAAAATTGAAAAAGACGTTCGCGACGATAATATCGGAATAATCGTACGACGTAAGGAGGCAAGAGCGTGACTCGAGATTTCTCTCTCTCTCTCTCTC
>JAITYT010000813.1:679257-705285 GCA_025433975.1 Liostenogaster flavolineata
ATTTAGTCGAGAACGCGCGCTGTTATTTCTGAAAAGGAACAAAGGGATCTCGTCGTTCCGTATCGAGTCTCCTTTGGCGCTCGCATCGCGTTCTCCGCTCTCTCTCTCTTCCTCTGTGTCCAGGACGGAACACGACAACGGCATCCGATAAATTGGATCCAGTTGACAAAGACTCATTTATGTGCTAACGCGCCATCGATTCCCATCCACCTGTCGCAAGTTTAATTGGACCGAATCACGCGAAAAAATAGCCCTCTCGTGGATTAAGACGGTCTTTAGCCGGATACAAAGAAGGACGTCGACTCGGATGTAAACGCGGCTGACCTCCGATCGAGCGACTCCCTTTCTTTACATCGACGCGGTTATCATTGTTCTTAATAGCGACATGCACGAAAATATTCTAGCGCTTCTATCGTACCTTTCTTTTTCTCTTTCTATCGATGCGGTTACGATTGTTCCGCCTCGCGACACGCACGGAAGAATCGCGATTGCGCTCACCAAGACGTTCCGAATAAACGTCGTTCTTTGAGCACCGTTCGAAAGGGACGCTTTGCTGCTCCTTTTACCGTTGGACCGTCGTCCGTATTTTCGACGCGTCGGAGGAGGTCGACGTCATGAAAAATGTACGAGAAGGAGTGGACGGTGCGCGACGCCAACGAATGCACCGATGACCTCAAAAATCACGTATAATCGACGGTACCTACCGTACGTGCAACGTACGGTAGACAGCAAAGTGACCTTGAATTTTCAAAGTCGCCGGATCGCAAGACGAGAAACGAGAGCGCGTCTCGATCGAAGGAAGGAAAAAGATGGAAAGCGGACGAGAGACGATCGACGTCGTTGCTCGTCGAAAGTCCGCGACAATTTGCCAAGGTCGAACTCTAAAATCTCTCGAGAGCGACGTTATTTCGCTTTAAAGCGTCATCGCTCGGTTACACGGCGAACGACTGGGTCGGAAACCGCGTGAGTCGTAACGCAGGAAAAGCGTACTTGGGCCTCGTTAACTCGGAATGGAGCGAACTACGATTCCTCGGTGGAATGGAGCTGCGCTAGACGAGACGAGGCGCCGTCGGTAAACTAACGTATTTGCGACAGTGGTTCCTTGTCGGTTAACGAGTTCGTTTTACGCGTCGACGCGTTTTTTCTTCTTTCAATTGAAAAAAAAAGAGTCGATAGGATGTTCAGCCTTTCGGGAGTCCACGATCACGCGCGGACCCTAGGTGTACCGGACCTCGTAGCTCGTAGCTCTGGTCCCTGTGCTAAACAAAATTGTATCGATTATTATTTATCGAAATATTAATTAATGTATTGAAAATGAATTAACTTTTTTATTTCGATCCTGATACAAACGATAAGTTATATAATCTATATAAATTAAGATATATCATTGAAACGGATGAAAACGGATTTTGAGAAATGGAGAGGACGAGTCGATAGTTTCGTCGTCGAGATTTCCTTGGAAACACCCTCCTTCTCTTTCACGCTTACTCGAAACGTCGGAATCGTTGGTGCCACGAAGAAAGGAGGTCGCGACGTTATCTTTCGTCTCGTAGCGCGCGAGCAAAGTGGAAACGTTGACGCGTCGTATTTATCTCCTCTCCTCTCCTACGAATGGCGGCGCGCTTCGTAAATCGAGCGAGAGTAACGCGACGCGCCGCGCCGCTTCCTTCTTTCTTTTTTTTCACCCCTGTCACGTAACGAAAGCGATCCTTTCTCGAGCGACGTCGTAACTCGCGACGAAAAGCGCCTCCGTCGCGACGCTATCGCCCGCGATATCTTCCTGCGGCTTGACAAAAAGGAACGACCTTCCAAGACGTCGACGATGGCCGTTGCACCGCCATCCGTCTGGACGGAGGGAATCGCTCGTTCTTCTCTCGAAATAAAAACAATTTACGCCGGAGAATCGTGCGACAAATTCGACTCGCCAAATTTTCTCTTTCATTTTTCACCGTTCCAATCGACCGCGATCGACTTTAAGCTCGAATCATTGGGAATCATTGGAAAAAATTGGGAATAATCGTTAACAGTCGAAGCGAGTTGTCGCGAGGTGGACGGACGGAGAGCACGCGTAAAAACGGAAAGGGAAAGAGGAGAGAAGAAGGAAAATAAGCTAATCGACGAAGGCAGGATAGATGTCCCTCTCGAACGTTCGGTGACACGTCGGACTGCGCGTTTTAGCTTTCTTCGCAACCACGTCCTTTCGTTCCTTTCCGAGCGGAATGCCAGCGACTTTAGGTCCGCGTCGTCGTCGGTGGCGGCGCGAGTTAGGTGCACCGCAAACTTTGACGTTAAACCACAACATTATTGGTGTAACCGGAACTGGATTAAACCCGGTTAACCCGGAGTCAAAGTGTTTCCTCCCGTAGCGTACGTGGGCGAAGCAGGTATTTACTAGCTTCATGCTGAAACCGTAAAGGCGAACGTGCCAAATGGCATACAAAATAGAATTGGGCGACGGGCCTCGACTTCGAACTCGAAATCTCCGGCTGCGCAACGCGAAGAGCCGGTATAAACCGTCGGTATAAACGTAACGTAGGATTTGGTTATCCTCTAGAGACTGGAATCGAGACGAATTTCCGACGCCTTCGAAAACGAAAAAGTTGAAGATTCGAGGATATTTCCGCTAAGATTCGTCCATCGTCTTCGATAGACTCGCGATCTTCACGGAATTCCAAGTACCCTTCGACTCGATTCCTCCATTCCGGTTCTCACGGAGTACCTCGCCAATACGGCGAAAGAACGACTAATTTCCACGAGTTGGATGAAAGAAAACTTGTCCGTCGATCGATCGGCATTCGTCGGTATAAATCGATCGGAAGGGTGTCCTTAACCAGGCGAAGCGGAATTCGACTTCCGCAACTTGGCCGACGTTAACGAACGAACGACGCTTCGTACGATAACGAGCCGGCGCTCGCTTTGTTACGCGAGAAAATGCGAGAGTGGAAAGCCACTAGGTGAATCGTCGTTCGAGATTGCTCGGAACCGAGCTCGAAATGCCCTTTCAGAATCTCGTTAGGTTAATCCCTCCGCTGACCTCTCCTTTCTCATCCGTCTACTTACGCGTGTTCCACCGACCTCGCTGCTCCACTTAATTTCACCCATTTTCCTGCTGCCTTTTTCATTTTCCTCCGCGCGCTTACCACCACTTTTTCCAAAATATCTCCAAGAAATTACATCCGATAAATGGCGTAAAATCGGTAACGGATGAAAAAAGCGACGCTCGGTGGTAAGAACATGACACAGAGATGTCAACTTTCCATCTACTTTTCCAGAAAAGGAACAGGATCTAACACGATTACCGAAACGCTAGTAGTAGAGTCGGTAACGTTAACGCTGATCTATCCAACGCGACCAAAGGCCTTCCTTCCGAAGCAAAGAGGGAACACCCGACTCTTTCCAGGCCAGACGGTCTCGAATTAATTCGAGCGAGCGTTAATCCGTGGACGAGGGAGTCGAAGTCGCGGGAGTGCGCGCAGGGGCGGCCCATTATCGTCGCTCGCTCGACACGAGAGACGAAAAATATATTCGTACTCGTCGAAACTCGATGGCGGCGCGCCGTATGAAACGCCCCAGGCCGCGGCTGGGTCCGTTTGATTGATATTTCGTTCGCGTGATTCTCGACTAGGTCCGAACTCGCGTAGGCGGCGCTCGCTGGAACGACAAAGCCAATAATAACGCGACGATGACAGGAGCAGCGTCGCTCCCGGCGATCGGCGCTGCGCGACAAGCTTGAAAAATGATCCTGTCGATCGGCACCGATCTCTTCAGCCGATCTCTCCGCTGGCCCCTTCTTCGCCTTCCGCCCTTCGATTCGAGCCTAGAGAACCGCGGCGCTCGAGTCCTTTCGACTGCGTAAACTCGTGTTCTATCGCGGAAGAAGGAGCTATTAACGACGAGAAATACATTTCTAAATCGTATTTAGAATTCTACGACAAATTTTTATTTCCAATTAACATCCTTATTCGATATTCCTTCGTTTCTTGCTTGGATAGTAAATATGGTTAGTGGAAGACGAAGTGGCGTTTCTCGGTGATGGTAAATTTTTTTCGACTCGAAGTTCGCGAAAGAAGCGAACGGAGACGAAACTGGACGGAAGAGACGTTCGATTGGGGAAATGGACGAGGATAGGATGCACCCGGAACTCGACGAGCTCCGGAGTAGATTCGAGAATCTACGGCGTTGCCGCGCGCCGAATCTTGCCGAGTTAATTTTCTAATTTCCAGCGCTTGCGTTTCGATTCGCTGGCTAATATTCCATTAAGGCGTAATACCGCGCCTAGTCTCGACCGGGGAAGCCGATTTTGTCGTTAATATCTAATTAGCCATCGAGCGAGACGAAGGTATATATAACGTTGCGCTATCGCGACGATCCCAGTAATTTCGAGGGCTTTTCGGGGGTAGCTCGCTACTCGCTTTAAATTTCCAAGCTCTTCCTTCTCGTTTCGCCATTTTTACCGCCTTCTTCCACTGCGCTAAACTGCGACGAGAATAATCAAACTCGTTAATTTATTACCACGTTTCTTTCTCGAGCGTCCTCGTGGCTAATATTTCGTGCCATTGCGAAACCGTACCTACCGAACGTTTCGCGAAGCCTTCGATCGGCCGAAATCAGGCGGTTTTGTCCTCGAGATGTTTCCCTAGCAGCAAAAAGTGGCACTCGGCTTACGTCCGGTCGGTAAGTCGAGAGAAACTTGGATGGTCCAGTTGGACGAATTCGGACGCTTCGTATCGGTCGGTATGTTTTTACTTGGGCGCGAGGCCGAACTCGGAAAGCGAGGGCAAGAGTAGAAGAGGCGCGGATCTCGTAATTTCCTCGCATTGTAAACGAAGAAATTAGCATAGCGCGACCTCGCATGACGTTCCAAAGACGCTGCAAGCCTTTCCGGACTCGACTCATTAAGGAAATTTCCACCATGTCACAAAGGAAAGCGACGCTACGACCAGCTTAGACGGCGGACTCCTCTTTCTCGGCTTTACTTGACCCATTACTCTAGGGTCTCCCTCGATTATAGCCTCCACTGAGAAATTTAGCGAGCCGGTACAAAGACCAATATTGAACCACTTTCTTAACGTGTATATATTTAGCGCTTTTTACCCGCGTTGCACATTTACCCGGTTAAAGGACTGTCCGTTTTAACGAGCAAACACGCCTACGATCGCTGTCTTTCGAGCGACCTCGTTCTTCGGACCGGAAGTCGCGTCCTCGCGTAACACCCTTTACGAATCTATGGTCCAAGTACTCTTCCGATTTTAAGCCTTCCGACAAGATACGAAAGCTTGAAAAATTCGCGTTATACCGAAGAAGCAACCGGCGAGCGACCGAGAAGCCACCGAACTCCGACTCTAAAGATTCGCCTATAAAATCGATAATCCAATCCATTTTACGTAGGATCTCGCGGTACGCATTGGTCAGAAAAAGCAGCGGATATTCGAGGCAAATCCGTGCAAACGTCGGCGTTCGAAGCATCGAAAACGCGATCAACGCGTTCGTATTTAGGACGATCTTCGAGCATCCCATGAAAAAAGCTCGTCGCTCCTCCTCCGTTCTTTGAGGTTATTCGCGCGATACCAACTACTGGCGAACCTTTTCATTTTTTCCTCCCTCTCGTTTAACCGCGCACGAGAGTTAAATAGCCTCTTATTCGTCGATATCGGGAAGTCCCGGGATCGAGTTATCTCCCTCCGCTCTCGGCTGGAAGCGCGGTATTCTCGCGAGTCGGAGCCGTCACGCCAAATCCAACGCGACGGATCGCGAGGGTGTTCCAAGGACGAAATATCACTCCGCAAAACGATAACTACGAAATTCTGATAATAACGATAGCGATGAAATAGAAATCGAATAATTCGCGACGTAAAAGCGTTGTTTTTTATGTTCTTTCCGTGAAAAACTGTCGGGAAAAAACGAAATTACTTTCCGAACTACGCGTACAGTGCCTACTACGCTCGACTACTAGTCGATACTTGTATCGTGGAAACGAAGGAGCAACGAGGCAAGATAGCGGGCTCATCGAGAATAATCCTGGAAGCCTTTTCGCACGGAAGAAACATCGAAGCGACTTCGTCGAAAACTTTGAGCGCGAAAGGAAAAAAAGAGGAAGAAATCGGAACGACGTCTCTCACGACTGCCGTGACAAAGCACCGGTACTGTTCGCGCTCGAACGTATAAATTTCGTCCACCCTCTCTCCCTCCAACGGCCCTTTTTTCCTCTTTTCGATCGCTGCGCGCGGCAAATAGCGGATAAAACGCGAAAAAGAAGAAGAAAAAAAAAGGAAAAAGGGGGAAAAAATGGAGAGAGCGATGTTGCGAGAGGGACTAAGCGGAAGTCGCATATCCGTCGGTACGCCGGAAAGTGCGGCTTGATTAACGAGTTCGTTATTGAAACTATTTATCCGTAACGAAGCGAGCGCCTGCCTCCTTCTTTTTCACCCTCTTTGCCTCTTGTTTTTCAATATCCACGGCGCGCGATTCGATCGTGTACCTTGGAAACGTCGTTAACGAAAGAAAGCAGCCCACGGGACCGAGACCAACATCGACTTCGTTCTCCACTCCTCGTCGACTATTCGACGAGCCACCACGAGCTTGACCCTTTCGTTACGGCAGTCTCCCCCCGTAAAACGAAACGTCGTGCCAAAAGTGGAAACATAAAGCGGGCGCGGGCCAAGTCTTTCGTCCATCTTGTCTGAAAAATAAAAATTGTAATTATAATCGCGACAACTTTTTAATGGTAATGTTGTCTTGTATCCAGCGACAAATTTAGTTGGCGCTAGATCGTTCGTTTCGGATCTGGATTACGATCGACAAGGGTAGGCAGGTTTCGATCACTGGAACTTCTTCGCGATCGTTTAGTACAAATTACGAATGCCCGAAGGCGGTGACAAGGAATCGCCAGAGAGCGACTCCCGTACCGTAGACACCCGTAGTAGCGAAAGGGTTATAAAGTTCTTTCGACGCGGACCGCGGGTCGTCATCTCGATTTCCATGGTCGTCGTCGTTAGTCCGGTGATTAAAATGACGCGTCGAAGAGGAAGGAGGCTCGCTTTCGAGGGTGTCTTCGTTAAAGATGGAGAAGCCAGGAATAAAGGAAGACGGAGGAAGGGTAGCTTTCGGAAGCCTATCGTCCTCTCGGCCGACGAATTACCGTGAAATTTATGCATAAACTTCGGCGCAACGAGCCTGTGTAAATTCCGTCGTCCTCTTTGTCCTCTTTGTCCTCTTCGTCGGAAGGAAAGGTCGAATACGCCGGAAAAACGTCGGGAAGTTTAAAGAGGCGCTTCGTCGTGGACGATGAAAGTATCGAGCCTTTGTCCAAGGACGAGGTAGGAAGGGCGAGGCGATCGAAAAGGCGCCCTTTCTCGCTTCAGGAAAGTTCGCTGTTACGCTTGTTCGCGAGATCGTTGTTGCGTTCTCGCCTTGACACCGTCGCGATCGCTTTTTCCGTTGCTTTCCTCCCCTTCTCCTCCCCTTCTCCTTCCTTCTCTTTCCCACGTTCGACACCCTCGGTCTCACCGCGACGATCGGCAAACTTTTTTGAATAATTATCGGGCCGAGCTCCGATGATATATCGACGACAGGCCGAATTTAGAGTACGTGGGGCAGCTCGAGCGACCAGAAAATTGGAATCGGTTCGATCGTGGCAAGGAAGGACGGAAGGAAGGAGGTCTTCTCCTTCGTTTCCTCGTGGCGGTGATGGCTCGTCCCGAAGCCAATAATTCCACCTAGATGCTTCTCGATCACGCTCTTGCATTTTCTCGCCTAACCGAAGAAGCACGAAGAAATATTATAATATTTTCCGTCGAATTTCCGCGGAAATCTGGACAGCGTCGCGATTAGAATGCCGAGCGTATCGCACCGTGCCTGTAATTACGTTTAATTGATCTAATAGCGGTAGATGATCGATTTGCATACGCATAACGCGTCTATCGATCCGTGCGCGTCGCGCGTGCGAATCGGCGGTGCGCTTCTACCGTTTCCAATGAATTTTCCGAGCGATCCTCGTCGTTCCTCCATCTTTTTCCTTGTCAAGCTAAAGGAAGGCGAGGTAGGTGGCTACGATTCGAGAGATTATAGTACAGGACCGTCCATGATTGCATAAATGGGGAGTTGGGTTACCGACTGGACGTCGCGTGCTCTTCTCGATGGCACGCGTTCGCGCAGGAAATTGCCAACCCCTCGTCCTCGGTTCATCGATCATTCGCGTGATATTCTATTATTTTCCTCTTTCGTTTATTTGCTTCGTCGATAACCCGACGGCCTAGGAATTTCGATAGCGCGTTGGTCGATGCTCGCCTATATTTTCCTTCATTGCTTTCTTCTAAGACCTTGACGCGACTCTCCTTTGACAGGAACCGTGTCGATTGGAAGCGCGCGACCAAAATCGCGCGACAGCTCGAAGCAGGCGAGATCTCGACGGGGCAACGGCCACAGATCGATAGCTCACGGTATCGACGACATCTTCACCGGCGATGGATTATTTAGCCAGCCACCGCGAACGATTATAAAGTCACTACTAGTTACGCGATGGCGGCGCCGAGGCCATATGCATAATGCCTTCTATTAAAACGGACTCTCGTGTTTGTCTTGGCGTAAAGCTTTGTGCACATTGCGAGTCTCCATTGTGGTCTGGCCGCTGCTACGTCGTCTCTCGTAATCGATGATGAAAGAGCGGCATGGTTTATTCACGCAGGAATATGCGAATACTCGTACTACCGCGGGAACGTGATCAGGATACCGGGCGAGCCTCGAATACCGGGATGGAACGAGTGAGTACGTGGCTCGGCGTTAATTTAATCGATCTCGAGCTCTATCCACGTTAGAGATCCGACTGCCGTTTATATCGTCCATTTGCTTACTCCCGGCAACTTTAGCTCGTCGATTCGACGTCGAGGTCGCCACGTCAAGCAGCCTCGTCGACGTCTTTAATCCGTATTTTCGAGTAACGACGAATTAACGGACGAATATTCGAGATCGATTTTTTCGAGTCTCCGTTCGTCTCCGTTGCCGAATTCGAAGGCTCGTTTTCCGATTTTTGGCCGCTTTCTTACGATTCGACCCTATCTCCGTAATCTGCCTTGACGAGGGTTGGATTCCTGCGCTTGCTCGATGCTACGACAAACGAAGGGTTTAATGGAGCGCGCGACGAAGAGGTTCGGCCATTCGAAAATAAAGGACTCCGATACCGAAGGGGAGAAGGTTAAAGATTGGCGCGAGTAAATCGAGGCCAATGCCCGCGCGCGTCTAAATTCAACGGCGAGGCGAGCGTAAAATTAAGAAATCCTACGCGCGCCTTTTATCTCCGGCGTGGGAGAAAATGGCGAAGCGTACGAATGCGAAAAATATCGTCGACCTCGTGACACGATTGTATACAAAAGAAGCGATCTGAGAGACGGCGAATAAAAATAAGGCCATCCTACGAGGGCATACGGATCCTCCGCAAACTAAATCAATTTGACAAGATTCGATATTATTCTAGCGATACTACTACTCTCCATACGTACAGTTTACGCGAAGATACCAGGGATTCGAAACAATTATCGTTTCCAATACAAGAGTATCGATTTCGTTTGAATTGCTAATCGCGACGGAAAAACCACCGCGAATTATGTATTCGGTACGGCCGCGAGGACAAATTCTTTTAAATCGTCTACGCTTTCCTTCGCTCCATTAGACCGTTTCTCCTCCGTTAATAAATCAAAAACCGCACCGAGACGAAGCGTTCGACTTTCCTCTTTGGAAACTTTACGATTTAGAACTTTACGATAAGGAGCAACGTTTGCCTAAGGAAACTTGCCGCTTCTCGATGCGTTTACTCAGCACGCGTAGCGACGCATCGACGATCGCTTCGTAAACGTTGTACTCGTTTTTGCTATTTCAGCATTCGCTCGCTCGCTCGCTCGCTCGCTCGTTCGTTCGTTTCTGCGCTATTACGAGAATTCACAAAAAAAGGACGGAAAGAACACTCGGTTCGTTAACGTAATCGCGAGTTCCTCTCCCTCCTTCGCGCAGCGTTACGAATTTCGAAATAGGAAATTTCCTTCCGCGTTCGTTCTCTCCGAATACGTACCATCACAGCCGCAAAACTTTCACGTCCGGTGGTAAATCACTCCTTCTCCCTTGGCATTCGTTCCCGGAATAAGGCTCGATGGGAAGGAAAGGGAGAGAGAGAGAGAGAGAGAGAGAGGGAAAGGGGGTCGTAGCGCGGCGGAAATCCGTGGCAAGGGGAAGCGACGGCACGGGGTGCCGTTTCATACGGTGCTGCCGCATAAAATATCTCCGTTTCGGTGGCGCGTTGCGTCCGATCGATTCCGCGAGATCTCGAGCGCGTTTTTCCGCGGGCCGAGGAACCGAGGGAAATTCGTAGACGAGGCGATTTTGTTTTTGGCATAACCTCGTCCGCAGTCGTACCGTCCGTCCGTCCATTGCCAGAGTGACGTTTCGACAAAGAAGATTTTCTCGAAAGCGTTCCACTTTGTTATTTGTCTTGAATTTCGCTAAACAGTACGAAGATAAAATGCAGTTTTATATATTCGCTTAATAATTATTTGTATCGATCTCTCTCTTTCTCTTTCTCTCTTTTCGGAGGAGGGGGGATTTCCTCAAGATTTGCCTCCGTTCTTCCTCCGTTCGTGCGGACGAACCAAAAGCGCAAGCGCAAGCACGGTCGAAACGACGTGCTCCGCATTCCGTCGTAACGCGAGCTGTGCGTTCGACTGCGAACCGTTTAAGCCGACGATAAAGTACCGCAATTTTTGTCGTTTGCCCGTGATCGCGAGTCGCAGCCAGCCGCTGCGACCTCCGACCCTCCGACCAGTCGCTCTGTCGCGTTCTCCAGTCGAGACACGTCTCGAATATACGATCAATTTTTCCCCTAGATTTGGATTTGGATTCGAACCGAACCGACCTTTCTCTTCTCGAACCATCGTCGTCCTTCGGACGAGATCAAATTCTCGCTGAATCGCGATCGAACGATAGCGCAGCGCGCCTTCGAGGTATCTTTAGCTTTTGAAAATTGATTTCTCGAGGCAGTCGTACGAGTTCGTTGATTCGAAGCTTCGCAAGCTCGTACGCTCGTCCTTGGGCAAACGGGAGGAGAAGGAAGCCACGAAGGTCCTTTCCTTCCTTCCCCATTCGTCGGACGATAAGTCGGTCGGTCCCTCGTTTACCCTCGTTGATCCTATCCTGTCTCCTCGCGTTCTTCTCGCTCGTGGCTTCTTCCGTTTCGAAGTGGCCCTTCTGCCGGCATTATGGCAATATGCCGACCGAACCTCATCTATTCATGCGAGCTGCCAGAGTGGACGTTTTTGTCGGCTCGATCCTTCGCTTCGAGAGGATTTCGCTCCCGTTTTCCTCCTGTACGATTCGTCTTGGCGTTTCATTCGATTCGACGACAACGTTTTAAAAACAATTATCGAGAGGAACGAGCGAGTGGTTCGTTAAGGGACCAAGACGGAGAAGATGGAGCGTCAAAGTTTCGAGGGGGAAAGACGACTGCTTTCGAACAGCCAGGAGAAGAATCGAAATACTTACGACGGAGGCTGTGAGCGATCGCTCGAATCGTTAAGAACTTCTCGTCTCTAACGACTCTTCGTTTTCCAGTTCTTACCAAGTTCTTGCCGAAATTTAGCCGGTGAGTCGAAAGTGGACGCGCTCTTCGAGCGGCGTTCGTGATAATTCCAAGAGCGGAGGAACGAGCTCGTTGTCGTTCCTCCGTTTTCACGCGTCGTGGCGGTGCCGAAAAGCCAAGGCGATAAAAATTTCAAAGTCTATTCTCCGGTAGCGCGGTGATACGAAGGGAAGCGAAGGGGTCTCTATTTTACGAATTCGTCGAGTGTCGCCGGTACGATCGTAATTTTTTAATTAAACAACTCGTAACATTTTTCTTGCCGGTTGCTCGGAGGAGACGTGGCCACGCGACGAACTGGAAGCGTTAAGAACGTAGTCGAGCCAAATTCGAGGCGTTGGACCGTTCGTTCGACGTTGGAGGCAACGCGAGGCGAGGCATGCGCGCGTTCTTTCCTCTTAAGTCGCCTTAATTCTGTGTATCCGAGCAACGTAAACTGCACTTATTTCGACGAATACCTAGCCGCATACTAACGAGAATCGCGCAGCCGACTGCCTCCGTAAGCTCGGTTACGATGTGTACTCTTTGAATTCGTGCGTTCGTCCGACTAATTTTCAAGACGCTTCTCCCTCGCCTTCGACTTCGCGCTCCGATTGCCATCCGTGTCGCTCACGTACGACGGTCCGACTCCTTTCTTTCCTTTCGTACTACCGCGACTTCCACCATGTTTTCTTCTCTTTTCCATCGGTTGCCGAGTCCTCCTTCGGATCCACTCTAATCGGACTCTAATATTATCGCGACAGAGTAACGCTTTATTATATTTCTTATATCGGGACCTTCAATAAGCTCTCGCTGTTACGACTGCTGATGAAAAGTGGATACGGTATGATAATCGTAGGAATCGTGGTTTACCGAGGGGTATTGATCGAACACACTTTTTTAATATAAGAAGACGATTGTATTTCAGCCGATCCGACTCGCTGAGCGTATTTGCCTAAAACTGAAAAAGCCGCGCGTGTTATTAGAGCGTTCGTCGTTGGCGGTCTAATACCAAGAAAGGAGCTGCGCGCGTTATTCGACTGTCGCGTACCATCTAACGACGTTGAATTGCCGAGTGGTACGCACCATTTCCGATACCTACGTAACTCTAAGCGTAAAAGATCGTGGGTTAAGCCCGGCCATGTCTCTATATCGTCCGCAAAGCCAAATATTCATGGTTCGAAGCTTCTCTCCTGCATTTGGTGGGATTAGCAGGGTGTTATCTATTATGAGCTTCTCAAACCGAACGAGACTATCACGGGAGATCGATATCGATTGCAATCGATGCGTTTAAGCCGAGCTCTGCAAGAAAAACGGCCCCTTTCCGAGTAGAGGCACGAGAAGGTGATTTCGTTGCACGAAAACGCTCGGGCACGTGTAACGAAATCAATGAAAAACTACTTGGAAAGTCTTCGATGGAAGGTCTTACCCATCTTCACCGAGCCTATTTCGTTTTAGATTCGGATTACCACCTATTTCGTGCAACAGCACATGGCCTGGCTGAGCAGCGCTTCCGATCGTACGAAAGATACCAAAAAATGAACGGATTCACGAATAACCTCGAAAGACGTCTCGTTTTTTCCGACGTCGAATCCGTACACTACCGGAAAGATGGGAAATACTTTAACTAAAATATTTTGTTAATTAATGCCCCCTAGGAAGGATTTTTTTGCGCGAACGCTGGACATTGGATAAGAAAGAAAGGAAGAGTCGGAGATCGTCTCTTCGAGTTTCGCGTTTCGATACGTGACCGTCAGGAGAACGACGTTGCGGCCATCCTTAAGCCGCTTCTATCAATCCTTAAGAGTAAATTTCAGAACGGAAAAATCGTAGGATCTCGAACGTCTTTTCCGCGTGGTTACGGAGTCGTTAGAGGGCGGACGATCGCTCGGTCAGGCCCCGACCTGCCGTATCTCGAAAGCCTTCCGAAGGAATTTACATTGGATTTTACGCGGAGAGCGTGACGCGATCTCCGGGACGCGCTTCGTCCTCCGACCGATAGGACGGTCATACTGCAGTTTGTCTTCTTCCTCCTTCCCGCAATTTCACGCGTTCGTCGATGCTGTCTCTTCCTTTTATCGACGTTCGAGTCGCTTCTGCGATTGCCGCTGCTGCTGAAACTATCCGAGTTATTAAAGAGCTTCTTTTTTTCTCTCCAACCCCCTCCCCCCCCGTTTCCCTCTCGCTCTTCTTTTTTCCTCGGCTTTCGGAGAGTTCGCGTCGGATGGAGCGAGCGTCCAGCCTGTCGATAACGTCACTCTCGGTGTCCGTGTAATTCGCTCTCGCAGACGCGTCCGAGAGTCGCCTGGGAAGGATCCGTTCGTCCGCCTTCGGTATCAACGTTCCATCTTCTCCTTTTTATCATTAGCGAGACGAAAGAAACGATGGAAGTGGCCAGAAGCCTCGGCAGGTGCTCGAGTTTGCTTCCGTCCTGGAAGAAGACCCACGCCCACGAAACGGTTTCCGATCTCAGCGAGGAGATCGAAGTTATTGGAATAAATGCGATAGACGGGACGAGCGACGTTTCAGCCGAAAGAAAGAAAGATTCTTGCCATCCCTCTCGCGTTCCTCGGCTTTAATGCAAATTTGCCGATTCTTTAAAGCGTCGAGATCGGTCTCGCTTCGCGAAATCTCGTTTTTTCTCGTCGAACTATGACATCGGAAACGAATAACGTCTAGCGGTGGACGGTTAAATTCGTTTGGCGCGTCGAATGGGAGCTAAGAGAACCATCATCCGCTCTCCACCGAATCGTGCACGAAGGGAGAAGCTCGGTCAATTTTTCCGAAAGCTTCTTCCATGTTCTTACGACTAGTCACGTTTTTCGCCTTTCCTTCTACCCTCCTATCGTTCCTCCCTTTCCACTCGATGATCCTGAGTTTTCGTGGAAGACGCTTAAGCGAAACGTCGATCGACGTGAGTAAGACAAGTGCGAAAGTAACTCCGATCCAATCAATCTTACGGCATATCAAAGCCCCTCCGCTTCTTCCGTCCTCCTTTCGCCTCGTAGTAGTAGCACGCGCCTCGTATCTTCTCGTTCTACCTTTCTCCAGCTTCTCTTTCTCTTCCACCTCCTGCTTCTTCTCCACCTTCCGTTATTCTTCCTCTCTCTCTCTCTCTTTTTATTCGAACGACGTTCGACTCGCCTCTCGTGCTTTCTGCTCTTGTAAATACGGACGCTGCTTTCGAGCGGACGGATTAGCGATGACAAACCGATGGAGAAAGAGAGAAGGGAGGGGAAGTGGAAAAAAGAGAAAAGTCCGCGAAAGTCGAATAAGTTGAATATTTCATGCGACACGGTTCAACGAGTACAACGAGATCGATACGAGCCGCGTTTAACCCTTTCGATTATGGAGCCGTAATCACTCTCCATAAAATATCATTCTCCATGATTTTACACTAGTGCCACCGACGTACGGAGTCGAAGCGTTTTACAATCGGGTCGATCAATTACTCGATCGGTTGACTCGTGTAAACTCGTTGGCGTGGGTCTGCATCAATTTACGATAGCTTTCGAAGTTTCAGCGAAGTTGCGCTTTGTTAAATTTTATTAATTCCTCTTACGCGTTTCTTTCGAAAGATGGAAACGGTACGAGATCGACTTAACTTTGGATTCGCGGCAGGACGAATAAACTCGTCGCGCTGGACGAGTATAGCGGTCCAACGAGAGTGCAACGACGAGACACGACTCGGTGGCTCCTTTGCTTTCGAGCAGTATTTTAATTAATTCGAATGGCACTGGCCGCCGATCGTGGCCCTCCTCCGGCTTCTCCCTACCCCAACGACCTAACGAAGGGGCTGGCGCGGTCGTCGTCCTCCCGCCTCGCCTCTCAAGCACCGATTATCCGTCCGTTAATTACGCGAGTGGTGCGTCGACGCGCCGCGGAAAGCGAGACGTTTTCGGAAGGCTGGAAGAAGATTTGTCTTCGATCTTGCTTTTGCGAGGATTTCATCGATCGACTGCGTTACTCTTCTCTTCGTTCACGAGCAGAAGAGGAAGAGGCGAAAGAAGTACAGCTCGTTCGAAAGAAAGGACAGGGGACGAAGGAGGAGGAGGAGGAGGCCCGAAGTAACCGCGAGGGCGTCGCTGCACTCGAGAAGATCGAACGACGCTCGTTTGCCTCCTCCGACACGTTCCGGCTTTTGCTACTTTTCCGAAATGGTTTCCACTCGTTGCTCTCCTGATCGCTCGGATTAGTCATAGCCGTCCGGAAGACGAGCGTTCGTCGTTCAAGAAAGATGGACAAAGTCCGTGGATTCGACCAGCGTCGTAACGGTTGCGATACGACGAGCGCGATACCCGCTAAATAATTCCGTTCGCGACGTATCGCGATTTCGCGTCCGTTCCTTTCGTCCCCGTCGACATCGTTAACGAGCGAAGGTTTTTCACGGAGGTTCCATTCGGAGAACGAACTTCGATCGATCGTGTATTTTTCGCTTCGTTCGTCGAACTATATATCGAGCGTACGCGTAAAAATGTAAGTCGAAGTTATTTCTCGCCGACCCAACGCGATCCGCAAGTCGTACGATACGTAACGAAAGTCGAAGACGGTGTCGAGAAAACGCTCTTTCCAAAATTAAAGGACGATCCGATGGAAGTTCTTTTTTCGCGAGAAACGTCGGCGTGGAGAATAAGCGGGAAAAATGTCGGCGAGTCGAAACATCGAGGAAGATTCAACGAGCGGAACTTATTAGCGAGTTCCAGTGAAAATTCAAACGGAAAGTGAAAGAAAAGAAAAGAAAAAACGAGCGCGTCGAGAACGCGGAAAAAAACCTTTCTCCTCGACGCTCGCGCCCTTTGTGGACAAACCGACGGACGGTGGTACGCCGTAGAACCTCGAGTCACCGCGTAACTGCTTACCGTTTTTTAATTTCTATATTTAATTTTATTCTTAAAGGAGTTTCGTTTCTTTCACGCGAACGAGGTACGAGCGTAAAAAGCCGAAGAAAAAGAAGGGAAAGAAAGTATGCAAGATGCGGCGGAACGAAGGCATTCGATTGAATCGGTCGGATCGATCGCGGCAATTTCTTCGCCGATCGGCGCACCTCTCCATTCGCGCTCGCTTTTCTCTATTATCCATCGAAGGGGTAGGCGAATACGTAGACCGAAAAACGTTGAGCGTGAAAACGAAACGAAATCGATAATGGACAACGTTCGTGCGGGAAGCGACGCGAGATAAAAGCCGTTAAGGAGACAAAGTGGTTGCAGTCGATGGAACGGAAGTCGGCTTTCGGAAGAAACGCGCCGAGGACAAGAATGCGACCTCTTATCGACGTGGATGTTGGTATCGGTATCGCCAGTGGCGTCCTCGTCGTCGTCGTTTTCCACCTCCTAGCAGCGCGACGGTCTCCACGTAGCTTCGAACTTTTAAAAACGTCCCCGCAGACCGAGAAACTCGCTTGGAAAAGTCTCTCTCTCTCGTTTTCCATCTTCTAGGTCACCGTACAGCCAGAGGTATGGTTTCTCTTTACGACTTCTCCATAGCGATATGGGAATCCAGCGATTCGTAGCCCCCGCCCCTCTCCTCTCTTACGACCTACAATCTCGTATCTCTTGCCGCTTCTCTTCGTTTTCATCCTTATACCATCGATTCGTGCATCGGACGCATTTTCCAATGGGGCGTCTCCGACCGACCCCTCCCACCGGAGAGACGTACGACGGTTCGTCCAACGCCAGTTATCGAAAATCGCGATGCGACGAATTTCGGTAATTTAGATGGGAAGTCCAAATCGTCCGTTTCTTTGCCGAAGTCGAAGAAGGAGAAAGTAATGGAGGCTTGGTTCGTTCGATATGGATAATCGGGCGAACGTGAGCGCCGTAGGAGGAGGAAAAGCGACGACGGCGATCGCGAGCGGCTCGCGTGGCGCAAAAATTCCAGGCAAAAGGAGAGAATTAGAGGCGAAGCGAGCGACGGAAAGGTAGGGTCGTGTCGCACGACAGGTAAGGGTTCCCTCGAGGCGCGCGGTGGTGCCGACAAATCGATCCGTACGTTGTAATTAAAGTCCCCCCCCGTACGGCACGAGGCCTTCCTCGCCCTTCTTCGCCTCTCCGCGTCCCCCTCGGCGCGTGTCTCGACGCGATGCTTATCCGCGTCGTGATTGGCCGGTATCGAAGGCACGAGATCTTCTCGGATTTTTCATTTTCATCGGTTATCGAGGATTCGTAGCTCCGGCATTAATATCGAACGACGACGACGACGAAGCCCGAGTAGTCTCCTTCCCTTGGATAAAAAGAAGGCTATAATTTCGAGAAAAGTAAGGACGTTAATGGACGAATTATTCGCGCTAGTCGCGTAGCCCGTGTCGCTCGATAATTTCGTAATGGCGACTTCGAAAGCGGGAGACGTCGTCTATGCTCGATTAAAAAAACGCTGCCCGGTTTTAATTTTTTTTACACGCGAACCTTCGTCTTCCTGCTTTCGTAGCCTCGTCGTTGCCGGAATTACGTTTCGACGAGTTTTTTAATAATGCCGCGAAAGCGCTTTCGGAAAAAGATATGCAATTTTATATATTCCCTTAAAAAGCCGACGTTTCATACGCATCGACCCGACACCTAGCCGTTGAAATCAAACGAACGCGATAAACGATTAAACTTATCGTTCGATGGAAGCGTTTATTGCTTGGCGCGACGATCGCGTTGTCGCTAATTAAAGAACCGAGTGCCACGCGATACTCGTCCGATCGATTTATTATCCGAGCTACGAACCAAGAGCTTCCCCTCCGCGTTTTATTATTCGCGCGAGGAGATAATCGTCCTTTCGTACGTAAATTGTCCCCTCTCCCCCAAGTATTCGACTCGTCTAGGATAATTATAGCGACGATAACGATACAACGGCGACACTTCGCTAACGCGTTTACGCTCCACGTTAACCACTACCGCGTACTCTTCTTTTCACGACTCCTTTCGCGAACGAGTACCGTAGCGTTTGTAATGCGACGGAATAACTTTCGAACGTTCCGTGCCGAGCTGCTTCCTTCCTACGACCGAAAGCGCCACGGAGTTCGATGAATTTGTAAACACTCCTCGTTACGAAAGTAGAACCGTACTCGAGCACGCGGAGCGTATAATTGTTTTATACCTTTATTTTCGTTATTTATTTAATCAACGGTCACCGTTTTCCTTCTTATTCGTACGTTTAACCTCTTCCCGTACTTTAGCGAGTCAGACCGGATACTATTATATACAAAATATAATGTACATTTCGGTTCGTATTGCGGCATCTTTGTGTTATATTAAATCGTAAGGCAAGGGGTTAAACGCGTCGAAAGCGTTTTATGCATTTCAAAATCGAAGCGGAGGAATAATCGATTTAATACGAAGGCGTGTAACGAAATCTAGGAAAAGAGAATCGATAAAGGAAAAAGTTAGCGGTGAACTCGTTATCACACCGCACGTACCGCTCGAATGGCGTTGGTAAAAAGAGTAATTTCGATTTTCCGAAATAGATGACGTTACGTTTCGTCGAGTGACTTCAAAAAGAAGATGGCAAAAGATCATAGAAATTTTTATTCCTTTCTACCTTCATCCGGATTAGCAGCGTCCGACGAGTAGCGCTTGAACCGTCCGTTTCGTAAATCTTTCCGTTCCGTCCGATGGACGAAAAATCGATTCGCCTGCATCGCGCGTTTTAAATCCTTTGGAAGCGCGATAATCGTGGAACCCGCGGATTTCTCGTCGCGACGTGTTTCCGCCATTTCGCGATACGCCGGGAGAAACGAAGAAACACGACTTCGCTAGTGGCGATCGACTTTACCCGTGCTAATTGTGTAGTCGAGCTGTAAGATTTTCCTACGTTTTCTCTCTCTCTCTCTCGAAGATCCTCGAAGTAAGAGCGCACGAAAGTACGTAGGTACGGTTTGTTACTGGCCGGAAGCGCGATGGTGATTCGCGGCGAGGAGCATCGCTGCTCGGAGGAAAGGCGAGGGGGTCGTCGAGTAGCTCGTGGAAGAGCATTTCGGTGGATTAGAGGAACCTAAAAGGACGAGATCCTCGTTTTCGAGGTACGCTTTCCGTGCTCTCGTGCTTCTCGACGATCGTAATCGACCGTTCCGTTTCTATGTATCCGCGTTTATCCTCCTTCCACCGTCTACCACACGCTCGGCCTACCCTTCGACTTACGATTTCGCTTTTTTTCATTTCCCAAGGCACGCTCTTGATGTATTTTACAAACGTCGAGTCTCTCCCTTCCGGATACGAAACGGAATACGTACGTACCGAAAGTCGATCGCCTTCTAACGTTGTACGATGTGCGTCGAAGATTAGCCTCCGACCGACTCGTCTTTCGCGTTTCGAGTAAACCGTAAGACTCTTGAATAACGCAGCGACTCTTGGTTATTCGTTCGTCGATTCGCCGAGACTTCGCGAAGCCGTAATATTTCCTTCCATATCGAAAGTTTGAGAAAAAACGCCATTTCTTTTTCTTCTTCCTTTCGTTGATCCGGGTACTCATCGTCCGATCGATCCGTTATGAAATTCATGGATCTTCTCCATTCGATTCGACGTACGCACGCGTTTTTCTACCCGTTGATCGTCGATCGGAATGCCGAGTTTAAGATACGTAGCGTAATTCTTCGCGACGCGACGGATTCTTCGAATTTCGATTCGTAAAATTTTTATCCTTTCCTTTGATCCTCCTTGCTTTTACGCCTTCGTAAAGTCAGCCGCGGTCGTTCGTTACTCGAAAAGTGCGAATAGCCTTGGCGAAACGCCATTCTTTCGTTCGAAGCATCGTCACGCGTACGATTAATTTCACCACAGTGCTGGTAATTTCGACCGAACGATTATAGCATTCTGGTAAGTCATCTTAATTAGCGAGCGAGCCGCTACTAAATTCGCAACGGATCGTTCGATTCGCCGAGTTATTGGCAATTAGCGACAGCGGCGTAACACTTCGACGTCCGGCAAATTCTAATTAATCCATCGGTACGTCCTTTAGTTTTTCCGATTTTTAACGAACGGTCAATTTTTTAAAGGGACTCGCTCGATGACAAACGTGCCGCGATTCGTAGACTTTTATTCGACTCTTGTCGAATCAAAGCGATTTATTTGACTCGAAATAAATTTTGCCTTCCAACGCATCCTGAAAGTCGTAAGAAGAAAGGAATGTCGGAGTGAAACTTCGATATTCTAACGGGTGACGTTTGGAGCACCGACAGCTATCTTTAAATTGTAGTTCGCGTTGATTCGTGCGAGCGCAAACCGAACTTTTTTCGCTTTAAATGCGTCGAGTTACGCGTCAAATTCGGAGCATTTGTGTTCTTCGATTTAAAAAAGAACTCGATGGAACTTTGGTTAGTTTGGAAACGATCGTTAATCGTTAATTTGCTAATCGGGGATGAAAGATGAACTTCTTTTTATAATTCTAAACGGTAAAACTCATGGATGGATCCAGGTCAAGCGTCAACGTCGACAGCGAGACGCAATATTCATGGAAAGAAAGCTTTGCCGAATATCGTTGATTTCACCGACTGGAAGCCAAAATTTTACATCGTTCGACCGTTTTATTTGGATCTAGTTAAATTTAGCCAAGTTTTTCTCTCGCGGTCGCGGTCTTCACGATATGTTGAAATAGTTTTCCCGAAACGACAATCGAATTCGACTCGATTATCGTCTCCATCGCTCAACGAAGCTCTCAGGTACGACGTTTCGTTTCTCCCATAGATACGTTCCCATCGTCGATTTCGTCGAAGGGAATTTCGCGACAACCATTACCTTCCATTGGTTATCCATCGTGAATCGACGCACGGCCGGACGATACGTCCGACGATTCCACGCTTTCCCTGAAAATGAGCGATAAAATAGAGACACGATTACTTTCGAGGGATTCTCTTTAAACGAAATAAAAGTTTTGAGAGTTAGCCTGGCCAACTTTTTTTTCTTTTTCTCGAATATTCGCGTGCACCAAAAAGGAGAATAAGGACGAACGACAAACGCGCCACGTTGCCATCGTTATTACGAGCGGTGTTACGAGGCCAATTTATCCAAATCAAACGCTTTTTAACCCTTTCAACGATTGCCTTTATCGAGATTGCCTCATCGCGCGAACACCGCGTCTCCGACGAAAGGTTTCGATCGGATCCGAAACTGGTCGTGCAAATACCATGGAATGTGTCGAAGAGAGACGGACGGACGGACGGACGTACAGACAAATAAAGATAGATAGATAGATAGAGAGGGAGGGAGAGGATCCATCGACGAAGAATGATCGCACGGGTCGGTGCGCGGTACCGAAAACGATAACATCTCATGATCTGGTTGGCAGCCGCGGATGATCAGATTCGCATACGAATTTCGTGCCGAACCGATAATTGAAAATCAGTGTCCCATATATCGATTGGTAGGATTGTCCGTTCGCCTCTTGCCTCTACTCTCTTCCTCCCACCCACGCGTACCCCCTTCTACCCGTCGTTGAATTTTAGCGGGCTTCGATCGTTCGATTTCACCATCGTGTCCATCGCCTCGTCCCTTCGAAGCCGTCCGTGTCGAAAGGTTTCGAATTCGCCCAGTTCTCTCTCCTCCTTCGGTACCTTCCCACGTCACGGACTCGACCGATGCCAGAACGTCCTTTCTATTCCCTTCCATAATTATCCATCCGCTTTCACTCCGCGCTTTTCATGATTTTTCGTATCTTTCCAGCCGATATTTAACGATTCACGATTACGAATAATTTACGATTTACGAGGTGAAAATAAAATTGTCCCGCTAAGGCGCGCTTAATGGTCCAATTAGAAGAAATCTCTATCCATCCTTTGCTCTATGGACTCACGTCGCGCGTTAATGGCGAAGAACGGCTCGATTTCTAAATTCGTTGAAACTTTTCCATTCGACGGGTTCGTAAAATCGAAAGAAACGCGAAGGATCGAACAACGAAGGACGGAACGGTCGAGCTGGAAAGAAGGAAGGTGTCCGATCTTCCTCGATGTTCGACCGGAAAGTGAGTAAAAAGCTTCTTTCCGTGGTCATTGTCTCGGAGGAAGACGCGACGAAGCTGGGCGATCACATTCGTAAGAAGAAGGGGACGGAATAGGAGAAAGAGCGGTGGAAGAAGAAGGCACCGCTGCGAAGAAACGGAAGTAACCGCTCAGGCGGAAGTTCCAATTGCCAGGGAGATCTATATTTAATAAGACAGGGGAGTTATACTTTCTGTCTGGCGTCGTAACGCAGTTCGAGCGCGAAACTTTCGCTCTTCGCCTTCTTTTTCTTCCTCCCCCCCCTCTCTCTCTCTCTCTTTCGAATTATCTTCGCCACCTACCTTCCGTCCGCAAGCTACCGCCGAGATAATTAAATATATCCGCGCACGAAAATGCTCAAATGGATTTTCCCCTGGCGAGGCTGGCCGACCAGCCATCCAGCCATCCAGCCCGCTGGAATAAGGGATTTTCTTTTCCTCGGTGAACAGTCGGCCTGCGATCGAGCGAGGGAACGAGTCGAGCGGAAGGGAGCTAGTCGAATCGTCGATAAAACGGGAGAGAGAAAAGTTTCTCCTCCGTTTCGTTTTATTGGCTCCGCCGTTCGGTCCATTCTCTTTCCTTCGACTTCAAGGAACAATCCCACGGTTATGTTTAAAACTAATATCGATAACTGGCCAGGTAACGCGTCTAGTTTCTCATTTTTCTTCGCTTATTTCGCAGCTCGTTGCGTTCGTCAAGCTATTCCGTTGTCTTTTTCGTTCGAGCATCCGTCGAGGAAGGATCGATTCCATTTACGCGATCTTAATTTTCATTCCGTTGGAAAACGTGTCAGATTTGGAGTACGACCGTTGATAATATCGAGACGTTGGCCCTACGACTATATCGAGAATAAGAAAAGACCATCGTGATCTCTACCGATTGGATGCTCGAGCGAAAGCTACTTTGCAAAGTCATGGTTAGAGCGACCAAGTCGAGAACGAAAGAGCAAAATCAGTACGCTACGTGGAGATCAGTTTTTTCATTCACGCCCTCTGGCGATTGGGTTAGCTCCGCGAAACTTTCACCCCTGGAAGTTAGCCTTAGCCGTCACTACTGCCGCCGCCGCCGCCGCCGCCGCCGTCGTCGTCGTCGTCGTCGTCGTCGTCGGTGCCGCGCACGAAACGAAGGACGATAATTATTATGCCGCATAGCGCGACCTCGCTTGCGCAACGGCATTGCGACAACGAGGCTGTGCCCTCGGGGGCCTCCGTTCGCCCGATCTCTCGCGGAACTCCTTGTCAAACCTTGATCCCACGGAAAAGGAGTGCTCGCAGCCTCTTTCCCTTCTTTCGCGCCTTTGTCGCCCTTCTCGTCGAATTCGAACGCCTCGAAACGATGATCGTCCGAAACCGGTGGAAATGTTATCGGTAGCGTCGCTTACTTCCGTCCGACCTTTCCAAGTCCGGGTCGATCGACTAATTCGACATAACCGCTTGGTCGACTTCGGATCTTACGTACGATCGATAGCCTCGGAACGACCCCGGAGTAGAATCGAATCTTTTTGAATATTCTTCCTCGATCGGACGAATTTCTCTATTTATGGAAACGGGGTATCCGCGTAACTGCCGTTAAGACAAACAGGCGGAAGAAAGTTGCCACTGACGACGAGCTTTCGGAAGGGCAACTTCGAAATATTCGGCATCGTTTCTGCGAGTTCGCGGACTATCTTTCGTCAAACATTAAGTCAACCGGATTGCAAAGTCAAGCTTTTACCTTGAGCGAATAAAAGGCAAGTCGAATTAAATCGACGCTGTTATCGGGAAGCGACTCGTGTAAGGAACTAGACTCGTTCGAATATTATCCGTTATTTCCACTGTTGCGTGCATTTCGCTCCTTCCAACTCTTCTTTTTCCTACTCGGTTTTAATTACGACGATCGTTTTGTCACGTGGTCGTTTCGAATCACGCTTTTGTCGACCTTCGATGACGGATGCTCGCTGCGATACGTTTTTGTAGTACCTATCGCAATCGGATCTTCTGGGTTGGATTTAACCCAAATTCACGCCGTTATTCGTTGCAAGTTATAAGAGTCGAAAAAGGTTGCCAAAGAGCGAAGCAGCGTAGCGCGTAACGCAAGCGGAATCTTGACCTCTAAATGGAAGATAATTTATACCGATCCGCCTATACTCGTCTCGTTTTCACTCCTTGTCAAATCCTAGACTATCGACATCAACGTACGATAGAAGCGATTTCATTACGAGTTCTACGACGATGTTTGGACAACCGATGGATAAAAAAGAAAATGACGATCGTAAGAGCGAACGAAAGATGGCAAGAGTAGGGAAAAAAGTTGCGTTACGTGGAAGAACAATTACGGCGACTGTGAGCGCGATGAAGAAGAACGAGCGTCGAGTCGAAGGATGATAAAGCCAAATGGAAATATTATTCGGTGCAGCGCTCGCTACGCCTTTTTCTTACGTCACATTTCTTACCTGCTTTGACTCCTTCTTCTTTTTATCGACGATTCACGCATGGCGATTCGGAGCTCGGTAACGACTCGACGAATTACGTCTGCGAATAATGCCACATCGATGTTCTTTCTTGGTCTGCCAGGCGTCGCGATCGATACGAACCAATGGAACTTTCGCTTTTCTTTGATTCTTCGTACCGAAATGACAAAATAAACGGACACGGTTTTAATCGGATGAAACGCGTCCTACGGCGCGATTCCGCCGTCCTTCGAGTTCCCTTTTATCCCTTTACTTTGTCGTCGAATTAATATTTACCGAATTTCTTCCTCTTTGTATTTTCGTCCTTACCTTCGTAATTGCGTGCTATTTCGTCGGCTAGAAAGAAATTTTCCTTTTAAAACGCGAAATAAAATTCAATCGTGGAAGAATATTATATATTTTTTCGTTATTTATATAGCTCGAGAGAAGACGCAACGAAATCCATCGAAATTACTTTCTCGCGTATCCAATAAAATCGTCGATGACGCTTTCGGCGCACTAAAAATCAAGGAGAAACGACTTTTAATCGAAGATTACGCGTACGAAACGCGTCGCTTGACGCGTTCCATGCAAATTTCTCATTACGATGAGAATCGCGCAAAAGGCGAAAAACTTAGGGGAAATATAATACGGTCCGTTTCGTTATTATTTATCTTCGGTAGGAAACGGAGAGACAATCGGCATTCGACAAGTAATTTAAAAAATTCCTCTCGGTGTCGCTTTCGAGACGATACTTCGGTCGAAAGGTACGGAGAGGGCTTTCTAGTCGGCGATCGCAAAAATTCATCTATCTCGGCGCTTACGAGCACTGCCACGAGTGCCACGAGTACGTAGTGCACTTTATATGGCTGCTATGCACTGCCAGAGAACGTTTCGTAATTAATTACAGTACGCGGAGCTCTTCTTTTATCGACTTCCGCGAGTGCCTCGTAAAAATCCGTAAAGAGGTGCGTATAATTTCTGCGCTTCTTTTCCACCCCACCCCCCCCCCTCCCCCCTTTCCTGAAACATTCTTTTTTTCTTCGTTTCGTTCGT
>JAITYT010000813.1:732567-781533 GCA_025433975.1 Liostenogaster flavolineata
GATTTATTCGCGTGCCTGACGAAAGCACGAAGTCGACGTCGCGAAGAATCTCGCCTCGACTTTCGTTGTGGAAGGTTCGACGCACCGGTTGCGAGGGATTTAGTTAGTCGTCGCCCGTGCGGAGTAATGGTCGAGCGAGAGGGCGAGATCCGACGTCAAGACGATTTCGTTTTCCATTCGGTGCTGTTTCGAAGTAGGATCACCGTACATCGATCGGCGATTGTTTCAATCGGCTTTAGTCGTTGCCAGTCGTTCTTTGCTCTCTCCGGCTCACGGCAACTTTCCGTTTTTCCCTTTCGAACTCACCGCTTCGCCCCACTTTGGCCGATTTTACCGCCTCGCGACGCGGCTCGACTCGACTTCTGTTTCGAGGAGATACGAGCGCGCTCTCGAGAAGCTGCTCGAAACGCGAGACATCGAATTTCCATACATAGCGTCGAACGTTCGATTCGACCTACGAGGATAACAACCTCGGAATTTATCGAAATCCTCGCTTTACTCGCGCCACCTTCCACCCCTACCTATGTACTCTTCCTGTGATTTATGAATTTACGAGCGCTATCGACGAGCTTCCCTCGTATTTTTGGATAATGGAAGATGATCGTTCTTGGCGAAGGCAGTCGAATAAAATGTAAATTACCGGAGAAATTGGCGGAGGAAGAGCGAGTAACGAAAGGAAAGAAACTACAGCGTGGAAAAATTGCAGGAATCGAAGGCGCTATACGCCTTGTGCCTATCCATTGGTATCCTTTCCGTTCTTTGAGCCAGCTCATGGGAATACCTTTCCCTTTGCAAAAAATTACTCCAACTCGGTGGAAGAGAGAGAGAGAGAGAGAGAGAGAGAGAGAGAGAGAGGGAGGCCTTTCTTTTGCCAAGAGGAACGGCTTTTCGTCTATCCTCCGGGGGAGAATTCAACGGGAATTTCACGCGGTCGCGTTTATCCAGCAGCAAAGAGCCGCCGATCTTACGCGCTGGCAGGTCGAACGGATAAAGAGGCGACCAGCGGGCTTCTCGCGATGCCATACCTCGTTAACGGTCCATCGAGAGTCCTACAAACCTCTCTTTGCGTTTCTACAAAGCGATTCGATGCGATGCTCGACCTTAGGCAGGAAAAAGACGCGACATGCTAATGTCCCACGGCCTAGAAAAAATAATTGTCTCGACCTCCGGCTTGCCTCGACGTATTCACGATAACGATCCTCGTAATAAAAGTAAGGACGATTTTTTCCCATGTTTTCGGCATTCTCTATTATTAATATTCATTCGTCGCGTTCGATCGTGCCTTTCCTTAACGCGCGTCTCGCTCTCTCTCCAATAAGATATTTCGACGCTGTTAAACGGAAGCGTCGTCGTCGATGCCATTATTATCCGTTCGATTGGATGTCGTTGATGGTTATGCATGAGTTGCGATAACGGCGCGACGAATGGCCGACGTTGTTGGAAGATTTTCTAAGTAGGCAGTCGTTATCGTGGAGAACTTCGTTTGGAGGATGAGATTTGGAGGAAAGGCGCTTTCCTTCCATTGTCCGTTCGTTGAACTTTGATTTATGGCTCGGTAAAAACGACGGATTATTTCTACTTCGGTATAAATCTATCGTATTTAACGTAATATCCAAAGTTTCCTTTTAAAAACTTCGCCGAAACTTTCTCCTCGTATATTCTTAAATGTTGCAACGACCGATTTTTTCTTCCTCTTTTTCTTGCATTCTCTTAGCTTTATTAAGTTTTACACTTCTTCCGCGCGAAGGAGTAATATTTCTTTCTCATATTTCTTACTTCGTCATTATGCAGTTCCTTCTTTTTCTCTCGCCTTCCTTTCCGTTTCCTCCTGCCGTCTCTTTAACTTCGTCTTCCACGTCTTTACGCTTACACTTATATTTGCGATACAATTATATACACGATAGTTACGAAGAGCGCTTATCAAAGCTGCCTATGAATATATAGATCGAAACGATTTTAACGAGAACGAACCTAGCTCGTTCGCTACGGCGGATACGTTCTAAATATAAAAATGACTTTTACATTTGGCTGTTGGTCGACGGAAAACTCTTCTCACGAGTAAAATCGACAACAATTTTCAACGACACGACGTTCGGCACGTTTTCATCGGATAAGTCGCCAAAGATAAATTATAGGTTTTTCCGTTTCGCGATGACGTCGTATTCTCGCTTTCGCTCGTTCAAAGATAAGTGGTTATCTCTCCTTCCCCTTTCCGCTCTAACCCATCCGGTGCCCGTCGACGAAACTCTTCTTCTCTAAAGTTCTGGCGGCCTCTTGCTCTCCGGTGAAACAGCTTCCCCGCCAAGAAGCAGGTTTGTCTTCGTCAAGACCGAGGAGGAAGGTAGTGGATGATGCTTTTTAGAAAGCGCCTTGCCGCGTTGCCCTTTCTCCTATCCACCGTCTTAAAAACGACTCGTGAGAGCCGCTCGTGCGCAACGTCCGTTGAAAAATGATGAAAATGGAACTAAGAACGATCGAACGAGGCTCATCGTCGCGGACTCGTCCGTTCGATCCACCACCACCACCGCCGCGGCACCGTAATGTGAAATTTTCTATTTCTACGAAAGGAAAGAAGAACGATCAAATATTTTCTTATTACCGGCGAAAACTTTCAAGAAATCCGTCTTTTAATCCTCCTTCGAGCGACTACTCGAAGCGAAATGACGGAAAGTCGGGTACGTGGAAAGACCATCTCGAACGTGGCCACCGCATTTTTTTCTTTTTTCTCTTCTCTTCTCCGTCGACTGGAAGCTCTACAGCCCCGAGACGATTTCCAAAATGCTCGTATCCTTTAACGATACTTGCGGGCAAGTCGTACGAGATCGGGGTTAGAAACCGAGCACTGCTCGCACCCACGGGATCCGAAGTTTCCGGAAACACGTAAGTGGGTAGTTAAGCCTAGGAGCTGAAACTACCGACGACGTCCCTTCCAACCCGAAAGCTCCCCGTACCGTTAATTAATATCAATTTCCCTGGTGCAACTTTCTTCCTTCGTCGTCTCTCTTTCCACAGAGAGTACGCTCCGGATAAATTGGCAAAAATTCGAAAAATCCTCCTCTCGTCGATAAGCCAACTCGAAGGATTATTCGAAGCTATTGGGCGATAAGAAGGATTCAAGGTTGGCTGGAAGTTCGCGTCGTAAATATTGAGAACGTTCGACCTGGCCGGAGATTCGATACGACGGAACGTTCCCTGACGTCGCCGACGTGGAAATAGTCGTTCTCTCGAAGAAAATTTACCTCTATCGGTTTTCTTCGATCCTCTCGCCGCGGCTCTTCCATTCCGAACTTCTTCGGCTTCGATCGTAGCCCGTATGGGTCGAAGTCCATAACAAGCCAATGAGAGCGAAGGATAACCGTCGAACGAGAAGTAGGAGAACGTCGATCCGTCGTTATCGAGTCGAGAGTGTTTTTCTTAATACATTTTTATCGAACGATAAGAACGTCCTGTACGCGAGTGCACGCGCTAATTCACGAACGTGGACACGCGCACTGCTAAATAAAAGAACGGGCAAAAAGAAGTAGCCTCGCGCTAACTCGCCCTAACTTTCGAATCTACCATCTCGGTCGCTTCCTCCTCCTCCTCCTCCTCCTCCTCTCGGTATTATTTTTTCCTAAGTTGGACGCGAGGGTAGCTTGAAATCTACTTAGCGAGTCGCGCTTTTTACTCGGTGGATTAATTTAATTAACGGGATCATTAATCGAGGCGCCTCGACTCGCCTCGAGTTTCTTAAGGCTTTCGTCGTCGTCGTCGTCTTCGTGGTATCTCCGTAAAAGCGCATAAAAAACGTATAAACCGCATAAATTGCGCGCGACCGAACGGCTTCTCCACGTTCTTTGTTACGCGGAGCTCATTATGCCGTTGTAACGATACGTCAGCGCTCCAACCGTGGCGTTTCGTAAAAATACTATCAATAATGCGGCATTAGCGTGCCCGTGATAACGTAAACGCTCATCGAATTAAGAACTAAGCGACGTAAGACGCCGTATTCGAGAATATTGTCTAATTCCTACGTAAGTCTTCGACTTAACTATAGGCAAACGTTCGTATCGATCTGAAATGATCCGAGTAAATCATCGATCGCCTCGACGAACTCGTGCTTTCGGCCAGAATAACCGACGGAGCCCAAACAATGAAAAGTTGCTTCGAAATAAAAATATATCGCGAAATTATTTGTTTTAATTCGAGAAAAATATACGACTTTCGCTCTATAAAAAACTTCGTTCGGCTCTTCCGCTTCCGGATAATTATTACGAGAAAACGTTGCACACGTTGGACGCGTGTCGCTTCTGAAAATCGTTCCTTCGCGCTTCTCCTTTTTCTTTCCTACCTTTGCCCAAGAACAAAGGACGATCTCTCGAGAGCGCGAAGATATCTCTCTGCTCGTTTATTTTAATCTTAAACCGTTGGTTTTTTAATTCCGCGATGGCACTCGACTCACCTTCACGAGTCGCCCAGTTTTTCACCATGGAACGGGCGATTGCCCGTTCGTCTCGTCTTCTCGCGTCGTAGCGCGATATGGAGGATTCGCCAAACCTTGCTAGTCACTGAAACACGAGTCGGTAGGGCGAACATCGTTCTTTCGCTCTCCAGAAAAATTAATCGAACCGAGAGCTCGTTGACCGTCGTGTTCGAATCCACGATAAAAGTCGTAGGGTTGAACGTAGGACCAGGATATCGCGAGATACGTCGCTGAAACGTTCCCGTTCTCGCGTCGGTGTTCGCCAATTACTCCACGATTCGATCTTGTGATTGAATCTACTACGTACGGTCGTTTACCTCCCTCTTGGTATTTAATAAATTCTAATAGTTAAATGCAATTGCGGTGAAAATTAGATCGGAAACGAAAAGTCGATCAACGACTTTCGCTCGGTAAAGTAACGAGTCGATCAAATAAATTAACTTCAAATTGATCTTGCAGCGAAATAATCGCGAGACGTCCGAATTGAGGATCAGTGCCTTATAATAAAGTTCATTATTTCCGTAAAATTTGCGTTTGAAAAGAAATCCGTATCCTAAAATCGGGACATCGACGGCTAATGGGCTAATCGACGAGAGGTTCGTGCGACCTGACGGAAGAAATTGGTCGATTTAGTTACTCTTCGATACAAATCGAGCAATTTCGTCTCTCATAATCAAGGAACAGCGCCTAGTCGTGGCAATCTAGATACCTAACTGGCGTCGGTCGGTATAATTGCGTTTGTTAATTAAGAGATTAAGATCGCGGTGGAACGTAGAACGGTCGTTCGACTCGGTTACCAGGACGTTCGTCAACGTTGTACCGACTTACCTCGAGGAGAATGCCGAAGAATCATGGAAGTGTGTAGGAAGGTATTTCGTTATCGTTGGAGGTGAACGGCGATGTCGCGCTATCGGTATGAAAAAGAAAATGCAATAGATCGCGAAGATCCGTCTTTCGCTGGAAAGATCTCGGAGAAATTGGAAAAGTGGAAAAGCGCTTTGAGAAACAGGCTAAATACGCGTATCGCGAACGAGATTAGATCCGCGTAGATCCACCTTGGATAAACTTAGACGAGATTCCGCCGACTATATTCGCAATTGGGTCGGAAATCGTTCGGAGCAAGAACCTCGTTTCCCCAGATTTTAGCCAGATTTATCTCGATTCGAACGTAAGCCGGATCCGATCGAATTTATTTTACTCGCGTAAATCACGCGCGATGCGTCCCTCGCGACGTCGCCCCATCGATCAAGGATCTCGCCATCTTTCTTCGTCCATCGTTGACGAAAAAAAACGTAACGAGCTAGGTTTATCGCGCTGGATCCATCGCGATGCACCGACCGTGCGAGCTATAAAATATCATCGTTCGGTCAGATCGAAGGAGAAGCGGAAAGATTCGTCGAAACGACGCTTGGGGCGGAGGCTGCGCGCCACCAAAGAATTTCGTACGTGTGTTCGCCGTGCGTTGTAAAAGCGTTATTACGCTCGTGAAACTCGCCGAACGACGAGGACGGCGTGGCACTGCGCACCGGAATACCGAACGTATAGATCGACGCGAATTACCGCGATTTGAAAGACTACGCGATTCTACCAGGGAGGCGCGCCTCCACCAACGAACGAACGAACGAACGAACGAACGAAGCGAAGGAGAAGAAAAAGAAAGAGCGACCTCGATCGAGAACTCGCATAGAAATACTAAGTTTCCTGCGTTTGTGACACGTTTCTTCTCTATGAAATCCCGTTAGTCCCGTTAGTTTCCACGAGGTCAAAAAATCGAGCTATTTGACCGTCGAGAGCTCGTACATTTGATTTTTTTTAACTTTAAAATCGTCGATCGTTGGATCGATGGCGATCGATAATTCTGACGAATCGTATCTCAGAAAGAAAATAACCGTGACCGTTCGATCGTATTTCGCTCGTCGACTCTTCCCGTAGGCAGAAGTAATTTCTCGACGTTGGTGAGTGACATTTAAAGTTTAAACGGTTCGGACCGAGCCTTTTAATCGCGAATAACGAGTTAACTCCTCGTATTCCAAACGAAATTTAGCGAATTGCTCGTAGAACGTTTCGATAGGTCTTCGGTCGTCGATGCGTAAACTTTTGTAAAAAAAATATAGCTACCAAAGGGCGAGTATCTCGTCGCTATCGTAGAAGTCGATATCATTTTTCGAGGAAACGCAAGAGGGAAAATTATTCGGGATACGACAAAGAATTTCAGCGAAACGTAATTACGACTGAAAGACGAAACGTTGCCCTACTCGCGAGCTCAAAGGACTCGCGCAAAGGGCGCAAGGGAAACGAAAATCGTCCATCAGCGTCTAACACAGATTCCTTTTTCCCCCTGTACCCTTTGTCCCTTCCGAGCTACGCGTAATCGGGCAACGTTCGTCCGAGCACGGTAGCTACGCGCGGTACGTGACGCCTTGACATCTGCGTTGAGCGGAATATAAATGGAGTGGTAATTAATCGCGTACCGGTTGCTTTACAACGTAATCGCTTAAAAGCAATTATCTCTTCTCCACGCGATCGATCGTTTCGACGGAATGACGGCGATGCGAGGGCCCTTTTCAACGATACCGGATCATTTCCTCGCGCATCTTAAATCGTCCAACGTCAAAAACGATGAGTGAGATTCGTTCCCCACCTTTTTCTACTTAGATTTCTTTTGCGCGAAGCAGAGCCCGAACGAACGCTCGGTGTAGCTCGGTATTCTCAAAAATTACTCGTATTATTATATTATTTCAAAAATTACATATTCTCTAATGTTTAAAGAACGATACGATTTTTATCGTTACGTTATCCGACGGAACTTTATGGATATAATATGAAGGATAGAAAAATTCTTTTCTTAGACTAGGATATGGAAAAAAATAAGTGGACTTAGGTCAGCGGAGTCACGTTCCTTGCGGAGAATAGAGAAGAACGATAATGGCGATCGTTCGACTTCCGTCGGGTCTCGAGAAAGCCAACAACGAAGCCACGACTTAACACGTAGGTAAACACGTCGAATCTCCGTTCGCGCAATGACGAAAGACTCCTGGCAAGAAAGTTCGCGCCCGAAGACTCGCGTAAACTCGGTAAATCGTAGGTAAGGCGTTAATTGAGAGGAGAAGCCGATCGTCGCCACTTTCCACGCGACAGAGTCACGCCTCGTCCTTTCGCACCTTCGCGAACTTTCACGCATCTTTCTAGAATTTCAACGAGTCGCGATTGCAAACTATGTAACGAGCTTTCCATCGCTTCTCGTCGTTGGAGGACAGAAAACGATTCGATGGACCTTCCATTATTTTCTGTCAGAAAATTATCGTATCATGCTTCGCGAATTTTCTAAAATCCTACGACGAGACTCTTTTTGTGACTACTGACATTCTTCCTACGATTCTATCTTGGATGCCGTTGCAAAAAGTATAAAGCTGTACGTTAAAATTATATTTTAATTTTATATTATAAATAAATTATACGTTACATTGAACGTCGAAAGTATGGCTTTCAAAAGTCGCGCAGTTTTATAAATTTGTGAGACTCGATACACTCGTTGGTCGATACTTGGGTTAAATATTTGGCAGGAAGGTGCGATGTTTTAAATTTTCTCGACACGCGTTGTTAAATCGTCCTTTTTCCATTCTAACGATATAACGCATTCGACGTTATGCCGCATGGTGCAACGATAATGGAATTGGTTTTATCGATCGTCGAAAATGGAATTTATTTCGTCGTAAGCTGAAAAAGCCGGTGATTTGTTATCAGAGCCAGTTACGAAATAAAAGATAAACATCGAATCGTTTCTTTTTGAAGTCGGGATGGTTGGGGTGGCCGGTCGTTGAAGCTTTCAAAGATATTTTCACATCTCCGAGGCTATTACGATATTAATTCGAAAGGAAGAAAAATTTCTCTTATTCGATAACCGAATACGACAACTAGGAAGACCGTATCGAAAATCTGTAAAGCGGGGAAGTTAGGAGGTGACCTCTTCGAGAAGAAACATTCGATATCTCTTCTTTCCGTGTAGTTTCTCGTTATGGAAAAGTCGATAAACCATATAGGTTCTGCCAATTCCAACGATATTACACTAAAATCAAATTTCTCCGGTGTCTTTCCGTGCTTCCTCATTCGCGATTCGATTAAACTTCGTCCTACGATGCTAACTATATTAACAAATAGGTTATTCCAAGTACGAAGTTTGCGCGTCGAAGTGAAAAATACGAAGAATCGGTCGATGGTACAGTCGGACAGTAGTATAATCGACCATATCGTGGCCACCGGTGGAACGTAAACTTCGCTTCGATCGAAAGAGTGGACGAAAGATATCACGAGTAGTTATTTCTCCAGGTTTAAGCGAGTTCTTGCAAAATAATAAAACTTTTTATCGATAACTCTTCCCGTGACTCTAAATGGATATTTTTATTTCGAAATTAATTTCGTTATCGGTGCGATCGAGTTTCGTTTCTCGAGGTAGAATTCGTTTTACTTTCGTTTTACGGGCTGGCAACGATCTTTTTGTTATAAATCTTTAACTCGACGTAAAAATATTCGCGTCGATATTCATGAAAATGTATAAACGCGAGGGAAGAACTCGAGCCGCGATATTAAAATCAAAGTAAGATCGAGTCGCGGAAGGTCGGAGGATCGAGTATCGATTCTCAATTATGCCTTAAAGGCCACGTAGAGCACCCGTATCGGTCACACGTATCGCACCGCTAAGTTCGACCCAGATCATCTCTCGAGCAGCAAATGACCCCTTAGGTTGAGATCGAGGAAGGACGATGACAAGAATCTATCTCTCTTTATCGCTATCGTTGATATTTCGCTTATAATGTCGTTATTCCACGAAGAACATATTTAACGAACGCTTTTACGTCGTCGACATTTTAATTTTAATGCCATTGTTTCTCGATTCGAAGTCGATGTTTCTAAAAGTATCCTTTCGATATACACCGAGGAAAGAAAATTAAAGCGACGGATTTGGCGTTAATGAAAATATTCCGTCATTCTACAGCGATCGTGCTTACCAAAATAGATATCTATTTTGTTTTCTAAGAGAAAGAAGGGACGAGATGAAAATGTGGCAACGGTGTTTTACGAACGCTAAACCGTAGAAACTGAGTTTAACATCGCGATGTCACGTGCACGCGTGCACAAACGAAAATCAAAATTGTACGTGTTACGATGAAACGACAGTCGCAGTGAAATTTTTCAGAAGTAACGCACGAGAAATGAAAACAATCTCGTTTAAAACGCGGGCAACGTCTTGACGTCTTGATATTCTTCCTAGGAGAAAACTTTTCAACATTGGCGGTAACAATGCCAGCGTAATGGCTCCGAGGGATGTATTTAATGTTACGAGAGACGAAGAGATAGGAAAAGACGTAGGTAATTGTTTTCCCTTTGCAAAACTCGCTTCGTACCGCGAAACCACTTGAAGTTTCTTCGTGATTTCCGTACGGGAAAGTCGTTCTTGTATCGGCAACTTCCACGCGGTCTACGTTAGCGACTCGCTGCTTGTAACGCGAATAAAATGCTTTTGTAATTTTATGGACGACGATTTCAATCCCACGCGAGCGCGTACGTCGAGATATTTTAGAGACATCGTCTTGGAAAATTCAACGAATTCAAAGCGGACTACGTTTTCGATCACATTTCGAACTCGTCGATTCGACGATACGTAAATTCGACGATCGTGATGAATTACGTCTATGAAAGGAAACGGTCGTACGCACGCGCGTACGTCGCTGCAAATCAAGCAGTTTACGTGTATTCGGAGAGTATCTCGGGGCGCTCGTAACTATTCCAAATGTTTAGTAGTAAATTGTATAGCTCTCCGTCCAATGGGGACCTATTATCGGAATCATCGCTTTCGTGCTATTACGTTCGTTAGAGTCCACTTTCGTTGGATGTTCCATTCGATACGATTGAATTTGATTTGCCGTTGTAAGAACTCGACGTATGGCGTAATTGAGACGAGTTAATTTATTTTTTTCTTCCTCCTTCGAGAGAACGAAAAGAGCGTGCAGCGCGACTACGATCGCTACGGTTAGAAAATTAAGGAGTACATGAAATTTATTCTCCGTCGAGATAATTTAACGCCAAACGAATTACGTCGATGTCCTCGTCTTTTTATCTCGACAAATCATGGCGCGTTTTCTTCGACTCTCGAGAAGAGGAATTTTCCGCTCGCCGACACGCGGGATTGAAATATGGTCGGAGGGATTCATATCCTCGATCGGGCATCCTTCTTTGGAAAGAAGAACGAGAATTTCTCGTCCGATCGAGTTCAATGGAGTTTACACCGGAAAACCTTGCCTCGAGTCTATGGGATTTCTAGATAACCTCGATTGATACGGTAGATATATTTCCACAATTTTCTTAGTCCTTTGATAAAAATGTCGGCTTTTTAACGTTTCGATAAACACGCAATTTATTTCGGCTGTATCAATCCGGTTTTCCGAAACGTCCTCCTCCGTTTCGTTTCCATTCTTCGTTTCTATTATTACGAAAGCTTTTCATCTCGAAAATTAGACAATTTTCATTTTTCCAAGCTTTTACGTTTGTTCTCGAAATATCGTAGCATGGCATTAGTCGCATCGATTTTACGTCACGCCGGTAGCGGCTTGATATTTAAACGACCGAGTTACGGCGATCAAATATCGCGCGCTAACGAGTCCTGCGCCTTTCTTCGACGAATCTCTGCGACGATATCATCGATAAACGAAAGACGCATACGCGTGCGTTCGACAAACACGAAGGAGATCGACCATCGTTTATCTTAGCCCGACCACTCAACGTCTATTCCACTTTTACTCGGCTTCCACGGCAGCGTATTAAAGTTCCTAGAGTCCGTGGTTATCCGAGCTTCGAGCGTCTTAATGAATTCAATTTATTTCCGGTGCACCGCTCTCACGATTTATCTTCATCGGTAGAGAAAATGGCTTGTCGCGTATGAGCGTCCATTT
Source organism: Liostenogaster flavolineata (assembly GCA_025433975.1). Lineage (NCBI taxonomy): Eukaryota > Metazoa > Arthropoda > Insecta > Hymenoptera > Vespidae > Liostenogaster > Liostenogaster flavolineata. The sequence continues at coordinate 743,977 of JAITYT010000813.1, forward strand.
CGAGTATGGTTCCTTCTGCTTCTTCCTCTCCTCCTCCTCCTCCTCCTCCTCCTCCTTTTTTACGTAACATTTTTCATGCGCGCACCCGTGCGATGGACAGAAAGAAAGGAGAGAAAAGGCAGGTCGTTCGCTTTCATGCGGGTTTTCATTCAACGAGAAAAATTGGGGCGAGCGTTTTAAAGTTCATTGAAAAGCGAGGTACGGGGAATCCGTGGCTGGAGGGCGCCGATGGAAGAGAGACGAGAAAAAAAGGACGAAGAAGGGGGAACGAAGATCTTGACAAGGTGAATTTAGAAAGCGGCTTTCCTTCGTCCCTGGAAGGGCGTGGAAATAGTCGCTCGGTGCCGATCGAGTATTTACCTTCGTCCGACGTTTCTCCCTTTTTTTCTCCGCTGTGTCCCGCGGAAGAGAATTTTTCGCGACAGGCGTACGCGTACGTTCCGAAGGATCGATGGAGAAGTCCTTTCTCCAGGAATCGTCGTACCGAGATAATCAAGCCTCGACGAAAGCCGAGCGATGGAGGCGCGTTTGACCGTTTCGCCACCGCTGATTTTAGCGCGATTTTGGTGAGAGACGACAAACACTCCAACACCACGCTCGTTACGAATGACCGAACTCTCGCCACACCGACGAGACGCAACCGTCGCGACGCGATCGTTACAAATTAACGCATTGACTTCGTCTTTCTTCAGCGACCTCTTTACCCTGCATGATGATTAATTCCGTCAAAGTTCTGCTTTTAAAAAGCATCGTTTGTCTCGGTGAGTTCATAAGAACGAACCAAGAAACATCGCCAAGCAAATCGATTGGAAGCCTAACGAAAAGGAAAAACAGACGAAAGGGAATAAAGGCGCGACGTTCTGCCAAAATGGCGGCCTGCCGAACGCCGACGCGCCGCGTAAAAGTGGCGGAAGCGGAGGCCGGGGAGAGAAAATTTACCACCTGCAGCTGGACAAGCGGACACGTAATTAAGCCGAGCAGATAAACACGCAATTACCCGAGCGACGACGGGAACGAGGAGTCCGCGCGTCCCTCGGAGTCGTTCGAGCTGGTTCGCGTTGATGCTGTTGGCCTCTGCGGTGTCGCCCTCGATGCTGGCCAGCCCAGCCCACACGCTCTACGTATCACGCTCCAAAGGGGAAATCCGCAGAGGAAAAACGACGTTCGAGCGGTGACCCGCCGACTTCCTTCCTCTTTTCTCCTTTCCTTCTTATTTCTCCTCTTCTTTTTCGATCTAGCTTGCCTCGAACGGCGCTTATTTCACGCGAGACGCCACTCGAGTCTACCGACGCGTAACTTTTTCTTACCACGACGGACGATGCGACTTGTAAAACGTGCGTCCGCTAGCAAGTTCGTAAAAGCTGTTTTCTCTCTCTCTCTCTCTCTCTCCCTCGCTTCCCTCTTTTTTCCGTTTCAAGGAACTCTACGAGAAGAACGGAAAGCGAGGATCCCGGAGCGCAGATTCGATAGGTTCCTCGTTATCTCGTTACGATGTCGTTCCTTCTTTTACGAATGCTCCTTCGAAAGACGCTTTACGATACGATTTCCCTTTTTTACATACAACGATTCGAGTACGCTGGTACGACTTATCTTTCCATTCCTTTCTGCGGATTCGACGGTTATTTTTTTCTTGGGAGATCTCGATCTTTCTTATCTCTTCGATCGAGTAAATTTTAATCTTATTTTTCACGGATAAATAGATCTTTCCTCGTTCTCGCGAAAGTGCTCTTCGTTAGACAGATCGTTTAAGTTCTTCGGTTTTTAATTATCCCTGGACACACCGCGATTCGCTTGGAAATTCTGATTTTGTTTGCCAAGTACGCTCAGTAATGCAAACTCCGTTCGATATCTTATCTCGTCGAGGAGACGGTCGTAATGTTCCCCATCTACTCGCGGCTTTATCTATTTCTATTAGGCGATATTCGAACCAGTCCGAAAGTACCTCGTTAATGTCGACAACCTCGTTATCGTTATTACGAAATAAGTGACAAACTGGAAAATTTTAACGAACGATTTTATCCCTCGAAATGGAAGAAGGTTGGTAAGCGAGATAGAACGACCTCCTTCGTTTTCTCCTTCCCGTACGTACGAAATTTATAGAAAATTTCAATCTCTAGAGATATCCGTGTCGAAGAGTCGTCCTCGAACGACATCGGAATTTCCGCGAGTGAACTCTTCGTTGTTTCGTATTATTCCTTTCCTTTCCTTTCTTTTCTCGCTCATCCTCGTTGCACCGACAACGATCGTCCGAAACGGTCACGTAGCTCCGCCGGGCATTTTGCTCGAGACTCATTTACGAAGGGCAATGTCCCATAAATGAGGAGGTCAGACGCGTTCATCACGCGCGACAGGTGGAATAATAATTACGACTGCTATAATTCGGCTTCGGTTTGTCGATTCGAGGATCGTCGGCGTATCGCACGCATCTCCACGAACGTTGCAATTAATCCGCGTTCGGAATAATTACTCTCGATGTAATTGCGAATTTCCGAACGATTTCTCCATACATTTTACTCGCATCGAATTTTCGTCGTCCGCTCGTTTCTTTCGTTCTCTCGACCCACGTCTTCTTCACTTTTCTTCCATCTAAACGGTTCTCGGCGACTTCCGTTATTATTCACGCGCTATGATCGCTCGAAACGACGAGGTTCGAGCGCCTCGACCGTCGCGGGAACGAAGGCGACGATCGTCCGTCGGAATTCTAATCGATTTCAATAAGTTCGCTCGACGGCACTCTCCGGTAATCGTAGCTCCGTGCCGATCCCATTCGTCACGTGGCCGTGCTCTCCACTACGACGACGAGGATTTTACAAGGCGCCGATAAATCCTCCAAACCTTCCGTCGAATGGAATTTTTTTTTCGAGAGACGAGAGCGCGAAGCGAGAAGAGGGACAAAAAGAAAAAAAGAGGGAAAGGATAGAGAGAGAGAGAGAGAGAGAGGAGGAGGAGGAGGAAGAGGCTTCCAAAAGGGGGTGCAAGGGTGAGTAGAAACGTTTACGGTCGGAATTTTCCGCATGGCGTCGTTTCGTGGCGTTCTGGGTGCAGAATAGGGGCAGACAGTTATCGGATGATAACTTTGGAGCATCGTAGTCATCGTCGACGTCGTCGTCGTCGTTGTTGGAAGCAGCGACGATAATAACCGTAGGAGGCAGAGAGGCGTCGTTAAACGGTGGCAGAGGCGAACATAAATCTTGGGAAAAACACGCGTGGCAAAATTGCCACGGGCCGACGTTGCCGCCCTCTCGGAGAATATGTCACCTTCCGCCTTGTTCGCCTTTGCCTCTCTTTGACGCCTCTCCCCCTCCGTGCCTTTTCGACTCGCGCTCCTACGCGTGCAACCGCTATTGGATCTTACCGAGCTCCTGTCGTCGTCGTCGTCGTCGTCGTCTCCTCGGAGCTTCCACTTTTTTCTTCTTCTTTCTCTTCTTCCTTACGGTTGCGACGAGACGAACGCTCGCCTGCTCGCCCATCTTCCCTTCGACTTTTTCACACGACGCGGCTTTTAACGCTTTCGCGATCGTTCGTTCGCTTTTTTACCTTAAATCGAGCCTCCATTCGGAGAGACGATTACGAGGCTACTTCGACGCGATACTTCGTCGAGGCGTGTCAGTTTTAACGTTGGCACACGACAAAGCGCTCGGAGAAGTCATAGGAACGAACGATAGCGGATTTAAGTAGTAAAATCGACGGATCGTCGTCCACGTCGTGACGATTCTATTGGCGCGATTGCTTCAACCTACGTACGTACCACGATCATATAGCTTATCTTTCGTAACAACGATTCGTCTTTCATTTATTCGTTCATCTTGAAGCGACACGCGTGTAACGATATTTCGTCGTGCAACATTCAAAGGACAATGTTCTCTTTCCAATTTTCTTCCGTATTGCCTCTCGCGGTAAAGCGTGCTGAATGTGCCGTATCGCAGTTGTTTCGAGTGACACAGGCGTACGTCAGCGCGGACTTTGAAATATGGGAATTATAAAGGGGCAGGAAAAAGTTCGGTGTAACGCGGCTTTAAGCGTTTTTTCGATCGATCGCGGCAACATCGGAGGCGGACACGAACGGTCGACGAATTTTAGCGATAATTTTCTGAAGGGCTTATCGACAAATTCGCGTTTATCGTAAGGTCACAGAGCTGACGGGTGCCAGAATTCGTGTAAACTTTCTAACGAGAAAATTATACAAATCCGATGTAACACGATTTCGAACGCTTCCTCGATCGATTTTTAACGATAATTTTTTCGCCTTTATCGTAAAATCGTCGAACGGCAGACGGCGAAATTGGGCGCACGACAGTCGTCTTTATTAACTCTCGCATCCTCTCTTCTTTCTTGTCTTATCGCCGAAGTAAGCTCTCGGTAATATCGTCGTTTCTCCCTTTTCACCCTTTCGAACCATCCCCTATTCAACGGACGTTTCTTGCGAATCGTCCGCAACCTGTCGCTTCCAATCGCGAATCGCGTAGACGTTCGCTTTAATCTTCGGCTTTGACCGCGTCCTCCTCCGACACGTACATTTCGTTAGGCTACGGAGGGAGAAGAAAGGAAGCGCGAAAAACTATCGCGACGAATCGTATCGAGTTTTTGTCGTTCCGTGTCTCGTAAGAGCAATCCGCACCTCCAAAACGAACCTTCCTCTCTTTTCTCCAAGTGGAAGAATCGTAAAATTCGCAAGCCGTTCGAATCTCCTTTGCTTCTTTTCGCTTTGCAATTCGATTCCGAGTCGTTCTTACCGGCGACGTTCCGATCCGTGAGAAAATATCACGAAATATCGCCTTGGACTAACGACGAGGAGCTCGAGGTTGATCCGGACGATTTACGAAAGGTCGTCGTTGCGCGCGAGTTTCGATAAATTATCGAGATTAGTCATCGTCCTTGTAACCACTTACCCGAGAGTAATTAACGGGAGGAGACCCAAAACACTGGATATTTTCCATCTGGAGCGAGCAAACGCTCGGAAATGCAGGTGCATCCTCGAACGAGGCCGTAGGAAGCAGAAAGATGGCCGCGCGATAGCGTCTCCGGTCTAACGCCCGCTCGTGTTTCCCAACGGTACGTAGCTACGATTTTAAAAGCCGAGAGGGAGCTATCATTAACACTCGTTGCGGTCTTTTCCCATGACCGAGTCGCGGTTGCTAACCTCGAATTCGAAAACTCGATAAATCCACCACCACCACCCTCTTTCTCTTTATCCGTTTATCTATGTATCTATCCATCTATCTATCTTTCCTCGTTCTCTCCGTCTTTCTCTCTCCTTTCTCTTCTTCTTTCTCTTTCATCCTCTCTCTCTCTCTCTTTGAAGCCGTACGGCACCTTGTCTCTTTCTCTCGGTACAGACTCCTTCCTTCTCGAAGCAGCGCACGCTGCCTGCCTGGCATATGGAGGAGGTAGGTACTGCAATGCAGTTGCCCGCCGCCTAGCCTGCTGGGTATTCAGGCATAGCAGCCAGCCACCGGAGAGAGAGAGAGAGAGAGAGAGAGCGGCAGCGGGACACGAGGCGTCTGGGGGTGGTAAAGCAGCGATGAGGAGTGCGAGGGAAGGGGAGAGGGTGGCGGCGAACCACCGGCGTAATCTATGGTCACTGGCCCGAAGGTTCCTACGGAAAACGAAGAGGGAACGATCGGACGAGAGATAACGATCGTCGTTAGAACCAATTATCTTGATACCGTCGTGCAAACTTTACAGCTACGGACTCGGTCTCGTGGATTACCGATGTCCGCCATTTCGTCTTCGACCGTCACGTGACTTTCCTGTCGTCCGTCCAGTGGAAATGGCGAAATATTCGGGAGAGCGTGCTTCCCGGCGGCTTGTTTTTATAATCGTTATTTTGCGAGTGGTTCGAACAAAGTGTAGGATAAAACATAATGGACGTCTGAAACGATCGCGAGTTAAAAAATCGCTCTCTCGCGGTGCGTTTCTACGTTCGTCTTTGAATTATTCGCCGAAGGAAATTCACCGAATCCTTTGTAATTTCTAGCGGTCGGTTAACCTCCATTTACGAAATCTAATTAAACGTCTCGCGGTTGTACGCGGAAGAATAGGTTTGAAACGAATCGAGGTTGTAAGCGTCAAAAAATATGTTTGAAATAAAACGTGAAAAGTGGAACTGGCGACAGTAAACGTCGCGATTCACGTTGGAAACAGGGACGTTGAATCTCACCGAAAAGTCGAAAAACGCAGGTAAGACGTTTCGTTGATTCTACGTGAATCGAATTATAGTATCGCATCGCGTAATCGATACCTTTCGATTTTCCTCGCTCGACGTTCTTCAACCTTTTCGCCTTCGTTTCTTTCTCCTCCTCTTTTTCGTTTCCGCGATAAAACGATCGAATTCGACGCGTAACGATCCATCGCACAGGTATCGTAACAAGCGTTACACGATTAATAAGTTCGGTTTAAAGAAGGTACCACCGCAATGCCGATAATCCTGCGGAAAAACCAGAAACAAAGGAGACGAATTACTTTGTCCCGATGTATTCGTAAAACGCGAAGGACGATATATCTCGCTTGAGATACGACTGCGTCGATACAACTTTCGTTTAGGTCGCTGGAAACTACTACTTACGTCGTCGACAACGATAAATATTTTTTGTCATTTTGAAGTAAAAACATTAACCGTGAAAACTCGGTTACCAGGTATACCAGCACATAAGTGCTTTTTAATAAGAAAAATAAAATGAAACGAGACGAGTTTTCGTAAGAGTTTTTATAACTAACTGATTTATTATCAAAATGACGACAATATCGATTCGTCGAACTACGACGCGTATTTTGTGTCGTGTCGTGTCGCGTCGCGTCGCGTAGTGCAGTGCGATAAAGCGAAGTGCAGCGAAGCGAAGTGCAATTATGGACGGAACTTTAAGGCGCTGGAATACCGAAGACCTCTGGATATATGGATGCTATATTATTCCGTGCGATGTATTTAAAACAAAGCTTGGAGTGTATTAACCGACGTCGCGATTTACACACATCGATATCGCGTTCGTGTCGTATTTGTTGTACGGTTAAATCGGGTTCCTCGACGATAGCGTTCTTCCATTTACTAGATTATCTTCCACAGGCCACTTCCTCGAACATAACAAAGTATTATTATTTCGTATTAATATACGGAGAAGAAATTAATAATTCATCCGTTATAACTTTCTTTTAATCGTTTAAATAATAAATGAATTCGTTACCAAGCGAAATTCTTCCTTGAAAGAAGTAACTTTTCTTAAAAATCAAGTTCTCCGTCCGATACAGTTTGCGAATAATCTTACGACGTCGAAGAGTATGCCAATCCCACTGTGTTTGTATAAAAAATGCAACATTTTTGTCTTCGAAAGATTTAGAAACTGTTACGTTTGTCGTAAGTATTTCTTTATCGTCGCTGCTTTCCTGACGATCGTAGGCAAGAGTCGAATAACAACTTTGCTTTCTTGCTGTAAATAATTATTATTTTCCAATCATCGAAAGCAATTTCTACGTATTACTTCCGATATCGATCCGGATTTTTGGCGTCTGTTCCGTGTAGCGGCGCCCGATTTCACTGTCTCACCAAACAAATACGAATGACCCACAGGTTAAAGAGCACTTATGCAAACAAAAAATCACATTTGGTGACTGACACCGGAACGTTTGGGTTAACGACAGAAGTAGGCAACAATTTAAACCGCGCTTTCACTTCGTCTAGGGAGTGTGCCTGGTACTAAAAGAGTTGTCCGAGTTTTTCGTTTCCAGAGACGATACAAAATCAAACGAAGCCGTATATTCGACGCTAGTAATCGTCCAATTCCATCGATATTCAACAGAGGAAATCCGTCGCGTGCGAATTTTTATCACCTTTCCAGGTAGCGACGCCGACCTGAATTTATTTAGTCGTAAAGAACTCGATGATGGTCGGATAAAAGTTTTTCTACGAAATATTATTTCGGAATTTTCTTTGCTACGGAGTCGCGTGTTACGCCGCTATAGTCTCGTTTAATGGAATTTGTCGGGAGACTATGATTTCCATCGGCTTTTTCGTTTCCCGGTCACCGTGCGGAGAGTAACGTCACTCGTGCGGGCACGAAAGAAGAACGAAAGTCAAGTTTTTAAACGAATCGTAAAGGTAAAACTCGAGGGCTCCTATCTATGATCCTCGCCTCGGACTAACAAAGCGGAAACGGTAAAACGGAGCTGCGTTTAAGGCAATCGCGTTAGCGTTATATTCTATTTCACCGTATCGAATCCTTATCCCCTTTTCGATGGTAATAATAATAGAAGGATAGAGATATTATGTTGGTTAGAAACGTATCGACCATTTAAATAGAAATATGACCAATTTAAAAATATAAAGCCGAGAAAAAATCGATGGAAGAACGAACGAGATTAAATTGGCTTTCTCTATTATTGAAAAAAACAAAAATCATGGACCGTTTTAAACGATTCAAAGGGATATTTCCAGTTTGAAAAGCTAAAAAACTCACCTTTTCATTTCTTATTCGTTTCATTCATTTTTCCTTTTCCCATCGAAATGGTAGATCGTAGGAATAATTTTGCGTTTTTGGGAGGAGTTATTAGAAAAGCAAGCGATTTCACGCGATACAACGAACGAACGCTCTCTCACGGTGTGTCTCCGACAAACATTAACGAATCGTAATAGGTAAATATTGGAAGAACGAGTCGTTCGTTTATCAACGCCCACGTAATCGAACTTTCACCCTAGCCGTAATCTACGAGTTCCACGCGTTACCCGTTTTTTTTCTTCTTTTCACGATCTCCAAGTTGCTCGACAATTTGTCACCTTTCGACGTTAGATAAATCGATTTATTCAAGTTGCACATTTAGCGCGAGAATGTATTCGTCGATAGAAATCGTCGCTTTAATCTTTGGTAGCTCGAAGCAATTCATACGCGCCCATGCTTCCGATCTCGCATCGTTCGATGTTAACTTCGAAATCCATTCGGTGCTATAGTCTTAATTATTACCTTGTAATCTGTTGTAAAAATGTTGTTCTCGGTACGGCCTTAAAAACGACCGTCGACGTTCTTATCGTTTCTGGTGACGTTGGTTCGATGTAATCGATCGCGCACCATTGGAAAGCGATGCGAATCCATTAACGAAACCGTAGAAATTCACTTCTTTGCTTTCGCCACGTTGTCTCGTTAACGAAAGATCACGTTCGATAAGACAAGGAATTTAATAACGTTAGAGTGGCGCACGAAAGTTTTGGAAACTACTTCGAGTGAACCGGGACGAAGTATAAGATCGTCCCTGCTGCATCGAATTAGGAGCCCTTTATTAAAAATATCACGAAGCCAGTTACGTAGCGTTACATCGCTCCTAGGTGCTCTAAAGGTCGCAAACATACCGGGTGCAAAGCAAACAGGTGGCCCAATATCGTGCATGTTTGTAACCGGATTAGCGATTCTATGCGATGCTTTATTCCCAGGCACTATCGCTTCTCCTCTCTAAGAGAAGAGTTCGCAGTACGAGGAGGAAGCGACGAAAATAATGATGAAACGATCGCATTTCGGATAAACCCAGATGTAAAGCGAGTGACGCATGGGTGAAACGGTCTATTTCCTCGGTTCCTTTTTTTTCTCGTCGAATATGCATTGCGAAAGGAGAAATATATCGGCGAGAAAGTAAGTTGATCGATTTATCGGCTTACGCGTAGACCATAGTTAAAAGCTCTATAATTTATTACATCGACCGCATATGGATATCTAAAACGATAACTTTGTAATGCCTTTTTCCCTGACTGACACGACACATTTTATTAAATTATCTTTCGCATTTCTCGCTAGTACCGCTAGCAGAACGTCGCACTAAGAGGGTTAATCGTCGTATCAAACTCTAGTTTTTATACGATGAATACGATTATATCATATATTTTTTATTTCGTTCGTCGAAAGAAAGCACGACGACTTCTCTTCGCTACGATACTTTTTCGTCGACTCAATGCCACGGAAGTACGCTTCGTGAATTTATCGATGATTACGCGACCAATTCGTTAAAATTTGCACCAAGTTTTGAAATTTTGCGCAAACTGATTTGGAAAAAGCAGAAACGCGATAGATTTATCGAAAGGTAAGGCGAAACTTTATCTAAAAGGAGATACGAGTACCTACATCGATTCGTTCGGAATTCTCGTTTTCTCGATGAGAGTACAAAAGTATCCTTCCTCTTGCTTCTTGACAACGTATCGTGGAGAGTAATTTCGGTCACTGCTTCCATTACGAAGTGGTTCGCTCAGATATCATTGAATTCGCTTCGATTTTCTTCCGTTGGATACCGCCATTCTATTTTTACCTCGAACGTAATAAGCGATGCTATCGAGAGAGAGAGAGAGAGAGAGAGAGAGAGAGAGAGAGAGAGATCCGTGAATCGAATTCATCGACACCAGAAAACGCCCGATTCATTTCGATTTCTTTGTTATAACCTCCGTACCTTTATTTGCTTACCGTTAGTCTTCGTTAGAGCTCGAAATTGTCAAAGTAGAAAACTTTAATGGAAAGCAAAATAGATTTCTACTTTACAGAAACTACTACTTTAAAGAAATAATAAAGCACGTTTGTCACTTTATTAAAAACTATTGGTCCTTGATATACCTACTTTCGTATACCATTATATTACGTATCTCTTGGATAATTCATCCACGATAAGACGAAAAGTTATTATCGCGATCGGTGCGATCTTCCTTCGCCATGTCGTCCATTTTCTTTCGAACGAGTACGCGAATTAAGTCGCGTACTTGGTAAGAATCATCCGTCCGTCCGACGACCATCGCCTCGATATATAGGGGAAAGAATTCATCGAGAACTCCCCTCGGAAATCGAAGTGGATCACCACGAAAGCTACGGGCCTTAACCCGATTTGCGGATGGAGGTTTCCGTCGGTCCTCCGGAACGTTCCCTTCTACGCTCGCTCCATTCCCTCGCCCTCGCCCTCGCCCTCGCCCTCGCCCTCGCCCTCGCCCTCGCCCTCGCACACACAGACGCACACCGATGTCCCTTCTCGCGATATATAACCTTATAGTTATGGGCTATCGTGGAGATCGAACCGGAAAGCCCCTGTAACAACTGGAGAAATCGTTATTACTACGGTTCGATGGAACGAACTACGGTACTGTAACCGATATCTCGTTTAAGCGGACGGATTATCTATCGAAAAGGACAAGCGAAAGGGAAAAAAGAGGTAGAGAAAAAATGCACCGTCTTTTCGACGATTTATCGCTTCCTTCGAAGATGCGGCTGCGGTAGGAGCGTGCGACGCGTCGCGTGACACAAATAATTTCACTTTTATTGTCGCCTAGGAGTAGGAGCGCGACTCGAAAGAAGAACGTTCCATCGATTTGTTCGCTCCACTTCCTTCGGCAAGATCGACGTTGGCGACGGTCGTTTTAGATCCGCTGTCATCGTTGTTTATTCCGTGCGTCGCCACAAAGACGTTGTGCGCTCTTGAGTCACGAAAATTCGCTCGATAGGTTCCACACCGCGCTAATTGCGGCGCATCCAACGACCGATCGAATAATTAAAGCTAACGACTAATTAAAGGTACGACGGAAAGCCGTTTCAGGTTTAGTAATCGGCACTTGAACACGATCGAGTGAGCGAGCGGTTGCGTAGATTTCTTTGGCTTTCTAGTGAAATCGAGTTAACCGAAGCGAGTTAAATGAAATTGTAGGTAAGATACGAGAGACTCGAGAGATCAATGGTGAATTTGCGCGAACTAGTTAAAGTAAAGTTGCTAACGATAGTGCCAAAGATGATATTCTTCTGGAAAAAAAGAAACATAGCTTTTAAAAACGATCGAATAAAGACGAATATACACGAATAAATAATACGCGATAAGAAAACGTTCCCTTCCCTAAAAGAAACCGTTGCCACTGAGATTTTTTAATTTTCCTAGTGACCAACGGATCGATCGCTGATACCGCGTTACGGACATCGATGTCGTCTCTTTGAGTTTGATTTTGTTTGCTCCTCGTAAACGTGGACTCACCTACAACGGTATCGCTTAACCGAATAATCTCTTCGTGGATGTATTAATTGTCGTGGCACGTAATTAAATTTTTTATTTTTCCTTTGACGCGAGCAAAGTGCCTTCGTCCTTTGACGACGAAGCGTTATTAGATCGCGGAGTGGCCACCGTTCGAGTAATTAATCGGTACGGAACTTCGAAGAGTCGATAATTGAAAAATTCGCGCGAGACGTAACGAACGAAAACGTTGCCGCGAATCACGAATTGCCATACGTAAGCCCGTCATCGCCATCCAAGTGACTAAAGTTTTGGCATAATCGAGTCTCATTTCTCGCGGTAAGCTCCGAGGAGCGTGTAGACAGTCATTAGCGGTTTGCACTTGGCTCTGTTTACAAGAGGAAAACGTACTTACGCGGAAGCGATGAATATTTATGTCGAGACGATACGATTACGTGGATCTAAGCGAATGTCGCTTCGATGTCATAAATATTTCTCTCTGCGGTGATTCTACTTTCTCTACGTCGCACCACGAACTTTGTCGTACGAAGATAAATACGCGAGAAACGCGAAGAAATAATCACTTAATTACGCGATTAATTAAAGCTTCTTTCCAATCCAAGTGTTAATAAACGCTAGAAAACGGACAAAAGGGCTTGGATGTCGACAAATCGTAAAATACCGTTGGAATACCGTGACACGTATCACTGGTGGCACACCGCGTCCAAAGGATAGTTAATCCATCCACGACGAAAAAAAGCAATCGTCGGATCAATTTTATTATTTTTGCCCCGTTCTTCCTTGCCGCGCTTCTCGTCAACCAATTTTTCAAACCGTTTCCGCTGCTGTCGATTCGTTATTCCACGAACGGAACGATGAAATCACCTCTAACGTTGAAAAATCTCGAATTCGTGGATTCGACTGGGTCGTGCAAGCTTCCCAGGTAAACATAACCGTTTGGACGGCCACGTCTTCCGCGTTCGTGGCAAATACAAAATGGCCAACTTACGACGTCCTAACTGCGTTCGTGGCTCCGCAGAGACCGGCTTCCATGCCTCGTATTTCTTCCAATTTCTCAGCATCGCGTCTCGTTCGACGAAGAGCGACTCGTGAAAAAAATGGAAGCATTTTTTTTAGCCGCGTTTCTCCTCGCGGCTGGATCCTCCCGAACGAGGCGAAATCGAAGCGGAGAAGTCGCGTCCACTAAGACGCCGCCGACTAGTCAAACGGACGCTGCTAAGAAGTTTCGGGCCACGGTTCGTTTACCTTCGCCGCGACATCCGGCATCGCGGAGGATTTTCGAGGCCCAAGTGCAAACCGAAGACGAGAAACTTTCGACGATGATAGAGAATTTTTAACGAGCTCGTATCTCAGCATTTTTTCGCTTCGACCGAGCCGCCATCGCGCGCATTCACGCGTTACACCTCCTTCGTTCTCGAGAAAGGAGGAAGTTTTTCCCTTGTTACGCACCACCGGCTATTCGTTTTTATCGCAAAATCGCGATTATAGAAGCGGTCGTACATTTCGAGCGAGAAACCATTTTAGACTCGCTGAAAGCCAATACTTTACTTTGATACGTGGAACGATTAAGACGGTGATATGGTCAACGAGCGAGGTAATCGAGGTTTTACCGGTGAATTCGTTTAATTTCATATGGTATAAGTTATAATTAATTTCGTCGAAAGTTCCCGTTGCTCTACGGACCAATGAAATGCGCTAAGCGGAAACTTTTAATTAGATGCTATTAACGTAGGTAGTATCCTTTGAGAAAAGATGGAAAAAAAGAAGAGGAAAGAGTTTGGATCGGGACAATCTTTTCATCCTCGGATTCGTTCGAATTTCGAGGGAGCTCGAGCGTGATGGGACGAGACGATGGATGACACGGAGGAAGCGACGCGCGTAAAAGTACAAACGCTTTTACGTCCAACGGACGGCTAGAAAAAGACGCGTGCTTCGAAAAGTGCGGCGATAAAAAAATGTCGACTCGTTCGATCGCGCTCCCGACTTACAACATCCTTTTCTCTTTCGCCTTCGGTCGATCGCTTTGTCGAGCTTCGTTTACGAAGGAAGTCTCTCGACTTTAAGGGAGATTCCTCCGTTCCACGGTCGCCATCGTTCTCTTCTCTCCATTTCTTTTTCTTCCTCCTCCCTCTTCGTAACGACTAGGTGGATCCTCGCCAACGAATCTTGAATTCGCGGTGCGTCGAAGGGGCAATCGAACGGAAGTTTTCCCCTTAAATTCCCCTCTCTTCCCGTGGGAGATCCAAAGGGTTGCGAACAACGGCCGGACGAGGGACAAAGAGACGACCGTAGGTGCGGTAAGAAGCGACGAGCGTGGATCTCTCTACGAAAAAAGCGATCTTCGAAGCGTTACTTTCCGTCTCTACGTTACCACGACACACCGAACGACGAAGTTAATTTTAATGTCACTGTCGCTCGCCAAATCTACGATGTAACTCGATCGAGTCCTTTTAACCATTTCAAGCTTTTCCGCTCGAAGCTCTCTTTTAAGAGGATATCGTAAGCGGAAAGGAGCTTATATTTTCCCCCTCTTCTTTTCTATTTTTTTTTTAATCCAATGCGTATATAAATTTCAAATCGTATCGGCGAATCCATTCTCGAAGAAGTGCACGATTGTACGGTGCATTTTACGCGTACGCGCCATTTCGTAGACGAAGAAACGCAAATTCGATCGTTGTTGGATGGTAAAAAACGGGGCGTTGGGAATTGGAGCGCACGAAAGACACGCGATGATCGTAACGGCGACCGTAGGAAGGAGAAGCCGGTTGCGTGGGCCTCCTCCTATTTTCCATTTCCTTTCGATTTCGCCTTTTCCTCGCGCCTCGACTTTGCCGTTTATCCTTTCGGTCCACTGGATCTCTCGCAGTATTTGCAAGCGGAACGTTTGCGCGGCTTCTATTTGTCCCGAAATTCCCCACGGGAAAATCCTACTCGCGCCGCCACCGCCTTTCCAGTCGTCTCCTTTGCATTCCGTATTTTCTTTCCAACTCCTTCCATCGATCGACGTCGCTTTCTCGAGTTACTCCGGACGTTTTGTCTTCCGCCTTCGATGTCCTTCCGTGTCGCGTCGCCAGACGCTAATTACGCGCTAATCGACCCCAATCGTCAAAAACGTTCTTCTAAACTTCCTTTCTTTCGAAGAAACTCGCCGATTGATTTGAAATATTTAGCGGACGAGTGGCGACAACGTATCGATCGAGCTTTAGGTGCACCGGTCGTCGTCTGGCCTCGAAAGATTCCGCGTAAACAGAATCGATACGGTGGCGAAATGGTGACGAAAAAAAAAAGAAAAAATCGCGCGTAACGATACGACGTCGTAAAGCGGATAAACGTGGTTAAAAAAGTCTCTCTCTCTCTCTCTCTCTCTCGATGGAGAAGCCGGCGCTGGGGTAGGAGGAGAAGAAGAGGGACGCGAGGAGATGGACGTAAGAAAAGTTTCCTCGGTTATTTCGTGGCGGGAATGCCGTGGCTTCCATTGGAAAAAGGCGAGAGTAGCGCGAACCGACTCGAACTCATAAAGTATAAGTACTTGGAGTAGACAAGACGAGCGCTTCCTTGCCGCGTTGCACCGCACTCGAATAAGCAGTTAGAAGCGGGTGTGCGCGGATTTTTAATATCGCACGATACAATTTCCATGCCGTGCACGCATCGTTTCCGATCCTACTGCCACCGGCTGCTTCCTCCTTCTTCTCTTATTTCGCCCCTCTCGCCGTGTTGCAAGAAACGCGCGATTCGTTACGTCGAGGGGTTCCTTCTCCTCTCTAAGTTATTTTCGATCGGCGCTTTACGAGCTCGATACGATAATTGGAACGCACCGCGCTACCGACTTCCGCGGATGGACGAGATACGTTCGGCCACGAACCGTTGCGATTCTCATTCGTTGCGTCGCAGCCGAAATTCCAAAAGACTCGAGACAATTATTCGTCGATGCAACGAAAGGTCCATTTTTTCTTCGACGTTTACCAAACGCCTCTCTATCCACGGCTATATAAATCAAAGTACGAAAAATAAATGCTCGTTTCTTCGTCTTCGAGAGTCCGACGAGGAAGACTATCGGAAAATGTTTTTTCATCCTTCCTTCCTAATCTTTTTCCCACGCGAGATCTCCTTTATTCGGGCATCTCCTCGGTGAAATCCTTTTCGTCTCCTATCGTTCGTTACGCCACGCGAACGCAGGAAGAACGATTTATACATTGGAGTGGATTCGGTAGTAATTCGCGTTATTCCATTAAGATATCGTATTCCATAAATTACAATAAATACAAGTCCGATAAATCCCGGCATGGGTCGTTCTGGATCGCGTGCATCCCGATGTATCGTGAATATGAGGAATTTTCGTTTACTTTTTCGTAACCGTATTCGCTGGAGGATATCTCCCCTGCCGGAGGAGAGACGGAGATAGCTCGAGAGAGACAAAAAGAGGGAAAGAGAGAGGTTAAGAAGGAAGGAAGAAAGGAAAGAAAGAAAGTTCGGGAAGCCGACAGCGCGGGAGAAACTCAATTTGTCGAGTCGAGCATCGTTTCTCCTCCGCGACTCTTCTCGAGACCCTTTTTACTTTCCGTTTCTCCGTTTCCCGCTGTTTCCCTTCCCCCATCTCCTTCCATCGCGATTACCGCGTCGAAGTCTATCTCGATGCATAATGCGTGGTGCCAAGGTACTTTGCGAAAGCGCGCCGGGACCAGAGGCGTCCCGTCCAAATCCAACCTAACCCCCGAGAGCGTGGCGGATTCCTTCGTTGGTAACGTATCCGCGGGATCCGTTTCGAGATATCTCGGCTCTACCTCCCAAAGTGTCGCGTGACCGAATGAAATTTTTAAATCGTCGCGAAGCGACGATACTTTGCTTCCTTCTTTCCCTTCTACTCTCTTCCTCTCTTCTATTATTTACCTCTTCGTTTCGAGTTCGTATGGTCGACCAGGAGTTGGACTTGGTTCCAAGAGTCGTCAAAATTGAAATTACATCCTTGTCGAGGCAATATCTTCGCGAAGTATCGGATTAAGAATTTTCCACTCGGAATTCGTCGGAGTATTTTATTGACGCGACGACGTAGCAAAGGAGGAACTTCGAGTCGTACGAAAAGGAGCGAGAAGAACGAGCGAGGTTTCCCTTTCGTTTCCGCGCGTCGACTGCCGGCAATTTCGAAAGCATCGCGAATCGATGGCGAGTCGAAATAATAACTTGGACGAATGGAGACGGAAGAATCCCAAGACACGTAGTAGAAAGAGAAGCTGACCAGATAGGTCTGACGAAAAGCGACGCGAAGAACGATAAATTTGAACGATCAAATTTTCGTCCTCGTAATTAATTTCTAATTTGCGACGAATTCGATCGTTTAACGCTTTGAAATGCCTTCTGGCATCGCGCGGAAACTTCCTATCGTCTCTCGGCCAATCGATAAGAATAGACTGAAATTCGTCCGACGAAATTTTCGTAGAGAAGGGAATTTAAAAAGGGAGGCAAAAATACGCCTCTTTTCGCTCCAGATATTCTCTATTGGAAAGAGAAAGGGAGTCGAGAAGGACGGATAATCGCTTCGTACGACACTGGCATCGTAATCATCGAGCAGCTGGCGACGTGGAAATTTAGTTGGCATTACGGCGGGTATCAATCGCCCTGCTTCCGGTCGAGATGAATGTTTAGCACCACGATTGGTACTTTCGTCTTCGAGTTAACTCGCAAGGAGCGCGGGTCGACCCAGTTCGTCGGGACAAGGGAAGTAGGATACGAGGGATAAGATCGCGATCTCCCTAAATGGCTGAAGAGGGAAAAGAGAAGCGGTTCGATGGTCCTATTCCGTAGCGAGCGGTCTCCTTCCGCTACTTCCAATCGAAGGAAATAATTCCCGATATTTTTCCCTCCGTGTACCTCGACCGTATCGCTCGTCGATTTTGCTCGTTCCAACCGCTTTGCAAGAAGGAAGGAAGGAAGAAACAAATTTTACGAAACTCTACGATTCGATTAAAAGCGATTCGCGTTCTCGAGGAAAATGGTAAACGAACGATAAACCGACGACGAAAAGTATCGAGAAACACGTAACGAAGTATTCTCTTTCGAACGAGACAATGCGTATACGTACAGTGCTTACGCTTAAGTACGTATCGATATGTGTTTGCGTTACGAAACCACTTTCGAGAGAGACGTCCCCCCACGGGGTCTGCGTGTTTATATCTATCCCGACGATCTAAAAAGTGCAACGGTCGCCACGGATTAAACTGGCGGTGTAAACGTTGACCAGAAAATCGAAGGAACGAAATTCGTCGAGGAAGTTTACACGGATTAAGATTTCTTCCGTTTCTCGCCGTTGCGTGTTTCCAACGGCTTAGTCGGGACACTCGTTAGCGCGGAGTATTTTACGAAAGGAAAGGAATACGTCGATATATCTCGGAACGCGTGGACGTTACGTTTTACTCCCAGCGTTACTTTTTGCCTCCTCGTATCGATTTTAGGAAGACGATTAATCGCGAGGATCTTTCTTCTGGCACCGTTTCAAGAACGTATCGCGCAAGGTCTGCCGTCTGCATAATTCAGGGGATATATTTACCGCGAACGGTTGCTCGCGCGAGAATTTTGCGAGAAGATCAATGAAAAAATGTGACGAAACGTAGAAATTTAGTACAATTCTCGATAGGAGAATTTCATCGGTACCGAAGTTACACGCGATCCAGTCGTAGGAAGGTCGACAAGTTTTCTTCGTCCGCGGTAAATGAAAAGAGGCAAGATTCAAAGACATGAGAGAGAGAGAGAGATTCGCAAGTACGTCATCCTTTCATCGAACACCATCGCGAGCTAGGTCCGCTTCGGCCGACCGTAAAATTATCGATTCGGTATGACCT
This sequence comes from Liostenogaster flavolineata, assembly GCA_025433975.1. Taxonomy (NCBI): domain Eukaryota; kingdom Metazoa; phylum Arthropoda; class Insecta; order Hymenoptera; family Vespidae; genus Liostenogaster; species Liostenogaster flavolineata. Next base: position 762,774 of record JAITYT010000813.1, read on the forward strand.
TGACATTCGACCGACGGAGAGCACAATCCAGGGGTAGAGGTCGAAAATAGAAGGCTCGATGTAGGATGCACGCGAGTACTCGTGACAAATATAGGCATTCCAGGGGACGAGCGAATAGATGGACTGGTCGTAGGTATATCGCGGACGTTTATACGCGTTTTAAGGAAGCGTAGGTGCGAGTGGCTCATCGATCCGTAAACGCGTGTCTTCGTACGCGTGGTTGTGCGTAACGTTCTTGCGCTTCGAAAGGAAGGTTTACGACGAGATGCCCTTGAGACCGGAGACGTCGAATGCCGAAGAGTCCTTACGTAACTACTTTTCGTAATATCACTCCCCTTTCCGCGGTGTTCCACTTTTGCCCTTTAAATTCGTACCGCGATGCAGGCGATGCGATTCTATCGCGTGACTCTTTCGTCGTCGATGTCGTTTTTCATCCTGGAGGATTCGTCCTTGGCGCGCGCGCGCCATCGTGTTCATCGGAGCTCTAATCGGAGTCCAGTCGAAATAATACAGGTCCATTCGAGTATTTTTGCTTTTTCGAGATTTCTTCCAAGTAGCCGAGATTTAAAAATTCCTTCGATATCGAATTCCGATCGAAGCCGATCGTCGGTAAGTACGTAAAGAGGTCAATTTATAAACAGAGCCCGAAGGAATCGGCTTTCATCCTCGAGGTCTAATTTTGTTCGCGGTTGCAAAAGCGGTAAGGAAGTTAAAGTTAAAAGTTCCGAGTAAACGTGGCATTTTTCGAAACTCTTTGGAAGTAGCCGAGATTTAGAAATTCTATCAACTTTGAATTCCAATCGAGCTCCGCTGGCAGTGGCGTCTAGAGGACTCGTCTTTTATTCTCGAGGCTTAACCCTTTGTGGACGAGAAGCGTCGCCACACGGGCGAAAGAAAAATACAGAGCCTCGCGTTACAAAATTTTATTTGTAAAGGCGTAAATATAGATAACGCGTTAAAATGGCGTTCTGTAAATGGAAAATCGTCTCGAGTTGATATCTCGTCCTACCGAAAAAGTCGTCGCGGTTGTAAAAGCGGCAAGTAAAGTAAAAAGTTGCGAGTAAAGGTGTTACGACTCGACTTTTTTGTACTTCTCGAGACGCTTTGGGTGTGACTAAAATTTCAAAATTATTTCAACTTGGAATGTCAATGGAGGCCGATCGACGGTAGATGCGCGTGGGGTCGTGAAATTCCGTAAATACGTCGTGTGAAATAACGAAAAATAATATGTCTACGGAATTCAGAAAATTAGATCAACGTTTCCTTCTCTGTATTCTCATTTTCCGAATGTTTGGAAAATGCTTGGTGTCGCCGGGCGGTAACAGGTAGAGAGATTTCGTCGGGAGATTAAGGGAATGAAAAGAGACAGAGGGAGGGAGTGAGTAACAGAAACGTTGGAATATTCGCACGATAGCGGATTACTGTCGACTTTCGTTGGGAAGAGAGGTTGCTACCGACGACGTTGAAAAGATTCGCACGCAAACTCTTCCTCGTAATATCGATATAAAAATTAATATTTCTCCGACCGTCTCACATTTTTCCGTTCGTTCTGATATCTCGTTTATGGATGAAACGACGGGTTAAGTACGATTCTTCTTCGGTCTCGACGTGGCTCAAAAGCAGCGTCGGTTCGCGCAAGTTATATTAAAAAGCGTCACGCGAATCCACCCACGCGTACGCGAAGTACGCTAATTAAAAAAATGGCGTTACGTTCGATAGCGAAAAATAATGTCTCGACTCTAAGAACTAAACGCTTATTCCCCGATGCGCTCCAACCGACGCGGACGAATCGAACGATCGATTAATCGATCGATCAATCACGCGGTCGTTTACGCGCGTATAATGCGAAACCGTCGACGCGGCCAGTGCCTCCCATGTTTTTAAATTCGTAACTTCTGTGAAATATTTTGACGTTGCGTAAAAAATAGCTCGCGCGGATCGATGTATTTTCGGATAAATCGTTGGACCGAAGGGCGAGCCTATAAAAAAATTCCTCGTGGAAGAAACGGCGGGAAATACGATAGGAGAGTCCTCGAAACGGTACGTTTGGTTCGAAAGGCTCCTTCAGGATAGCGACGAGTTACATCGACTAAGTAAAAAGTACGACGAGGGAAGGTGGTGCAATATTCGTTGGAGTCGGCAGCGAAATTTAATATTTCTACCGTTGTAATATCGTTTTATTAAAACTTTTCTAACGATACGTCGGCCGACCTTCTCTTTGGTAATTACTTTCTCTCGTCTTTCTTAAAATTGGCGAAAAAGGCACGATTCGTCGACTCTCGCCGAACATCGAGTCGCGTCGTTCACCCTTCCGATTCGCTCGTAATAATATCGGTGGATAAAGAGCGTGGCTTTTAGCTTGGGATGAAGTACTCGTCCTCGTCCATCGTGCCTCATCGATTCGGACGCGGAGGCTGATCCCGCGGAGGCAGTCCGACGGAAGGAGCGTCGAATGAAAGTCGGCCTCGGTTCGGTTTTCTCCTTCGACTCGAAGCTCTCGTGCATTTTAAGTAATCTCGTAATCGATGGCGCGACTTCTAACAGCTTCCAACGAATTTCGCGAAAAACTTTCCAATTTGGCTTTTATCGTTGGAGCGTGATCGGAGAAGGCGCCAATCCAATTTCCCTTTTTACTTCTTCTCCGTTGTAAGAAGATTTTTACGTTCGATTGGCGACTACGCGCGACTTCTTCAAATTTTCGAGAGATTCTACGCACGAATCCCTATCGATGGAGAAAATCGTCATGGAAGTACACGAGGCCGTTGATTGGCGGAGTATACGAGCGAGAGCGAAGTCACAAAGAGATTAATCGCAAGAGCAACGACGAATGGATAAAGGGAAGGTTGGCGGATCGATCGTGGTTGGTGAAACGGGAATCTCCGAGTGTCGAGAGACCCGTCACTTCCGACGCTCATTGTTCTTATTCAGTGACACGTAATCGTACACCACGAACGTAGGAAGTCGTGGATTCCGCATTGAATCGCATCAATCTCTTCGATGGATCGATGCGTGCATCGCGGCAAAATATAATCCGTTCTCGAGTGGCGCGCGTGCGAACGTCGGACCTTTGAAAGGCTCGCGTCGTCGTTTCCTCCGAACGACAACGACCACGCGCTTGCTAATTGCGATGGAAGCGATGCGTCGCTCTAATTGCGTATCGTTTCCTCCGCCATTTTCCCCACGCCTCGTTCGTTTTAAGAGTCAAAGCCCCGGGGCTATCGTTCCGTCGAAACTATTACTTTATCGTCTCGAGTTTAGAACGCGTAATTACGCCGTACGAACGACGAGACGCGCGTAAAAAAAAGCTCCGAAGTACGAAGCGGATGAAGCGCTTCTAACGAACGTTTCTAGTTTTGCCGCGCGAGGAGCGTCGGTTTCTCTCTCTCTCTCTCTCTCTCTCTCTCTCCCGCTGCTGCTTCCTTTACGAGACGTAATACATGATTAATTTTGAAGAAAAGAAAAAACGAAAGTTTCGTTCCGTGGGACGTAATTGGCGGTAGGACGGAGCATAAAATTGTAACTGGGAAAGATTTCGAAAGTTTTTAAAGGTAATCAAAGGCGCGTCGCTTTCTTCGAAGAACGCTCTCGACGTTTGCCGCGCTTCTTCCTACTCGACTCGCGTAATTACGAAGTTTCTAAATTTTGCGGAATCGCGCGTCTTCCAATCTCGAAAATAACTTCAATTTCGAATGAAACGCCGAACGCTCGCGATGCGGATAAACGTCGAGGACTTTTTGGATTTCACGCGGATCGGCACGCGGAGCACCGAGTAACGGAGCGCCCTATCGCTCCAAGTTTTTATACTCTTACGAGGATATTACTCTAAAATTTGGGTATCCAGCTAAACGATTCGTAATAATCGATACGACGAATTCCGTATCCTGCCGCGATGGCTTCTCTCTTTTTCGCAACGGAGTCGATCTCGTCGCACCGTTTCGCGTTATTCGCCGCAATGGCGAGTTAAAACGCGCGTGTCGCAACAGCAGCGACGACAGTCCGCTCTAATAATTCGTTCGGTCGCGGCTGCGTGTCGTTTAATCGCGCGAATCCCGACGCGAGATTCGACCGATAAAAAGAAAGCAACGACGTTTCGTCTAGGTTACGATTTTATTTGCTTTATTATATTCTGATGGCTCGGGTGGACGCGAAAAGCACGATTCGCTGGAAGAAGCGAATAAGCGCATCATTGGATTACGTTCCACCACCGTTCGAACGTTGTTCTTCTCTAAGCCGCAAGAAGATTTTATTTACCGTGCTCGTACGCATTGACGGCGTACGTCGGTTCGTCGTCATATTTGCACTCTCGCATTCATCGATAAATACGGTTGTTTCGAATTTTTTGATCGACGAGCCGTGTTTGTTCTTTCCTTTGGATTGTGTAAACTCGGAAAAAAGGGAAGAACGAAACGAAACGCGTGAAAAACGAAAGAAAACTCCAATCGCACCGTCAGCAGGAAGGATGGAATCTTTCCTCCAAAAGTTGGGTATCGAGCTAGGCTATTGATATAACACACGTTCGGCACATTCTTGCGTAACGTTTATGTACGTACAACGACATATATGTCCGACATTTCGTACGTACCGACCTAACATCTTGGAAAGAAATGTGGCGAGAAGAAGAACGAAGCGGAAGACGAACGCGATATCGCGGAGAAACGATATTTTCGCGGTAGTACGATAGAGCGTGGTGTCGTCGTCAACGACGAGCAACGCGACGTAAGCGACGTGCGGTGTATCACCAACGTCCACGATACGACGATGTTCGGTTAGAGCGTATCGCACGGAATGAAAGATCGCCGTCGCGGTCGTCGACGAGAAAAGTTGGCTCGCCGCGCTTTCCATTGAGCCGCGTCGCGCGGAAAGCATTCGTTAATGTCCGGCTGTGACAATGGTCGCGCGGCCGGCGCTCTCGCACGAACGACCGCCCGCTCGTTCATCCGCGCCGATAAATATTTACCTCATTTCGATGCCCGCCTAGCCAGATGTATGTTACGTTATGTTAAAAACGTCTCAACGACTACCGACGAAGAGTCCAACTCGCACGATAAAATCACTTTCCTTCGGATTCGTTGCGCGTCTCCTTTCATAAGACGACTCTTTCCAAAAGAAATGCACTTTTACTCGCTCGTCTCCGGTTCCTACCCTCCACGTAACCTTATTCATCCCATCGTTTCGAAAGTTAGCCTCCGATCCTATTCGATCTTCCGCCGATGGCGTCTTCGTAAGCGCTCGAACGCGAAGAAAGTTGGAGTAAGTGGTGGAGGATCGGAAAGGCGCGAACGCGCCTCGACGAAATCGGCCGTCGGAACGTCGTCCGGAAAGGAGCGGAACGAACGAAGCGAGACGAACTTTCGTTATTACGAACGTCGTTTCATCGGGCGGACTGGCGATTGGAGGCGTCGTTTATCCTCGGTGGGAAGGAAGGACGGCGCGACGTACGCGTACGCGTGTAACGCGAAGCGTCCAAGGACGAGGCGAAGAAGAACGAACGGAGCTCCGAATGGAATCGCGATGGAACGAAATTGGTTGGCGCGGCGCTTCGTACGTACGGAAGAAACGAAGGAACGAAGAAAGAAAGCGCTATAAGTTGTGGAGGGTGTGCAAGTAGGTGGGCGGAGTCCCCGACCTCGTTAAGGCACAATAAAATTGTGCGACGTAAAAAGGGAGGGAAAAAAGAAGGGAAAAAGAGGGCGAGAAAGGGCGTGGAGAGGGGAAGACGCGACCGCGGGTTAAAAGACATTGCTTCGGGCGATTCTTCTAATCAAGTCTAACCCCCGCGATCCTCCTTTTTGCGGCTAGACGGAGACGAAGACGACGACGACGACCAACGACGTGGCCGATTTACGATACGTTTAAAGGCGCCATGCGTTGCTCCAAGATTCCGTCGATCGTTCGTCCTGCATCGTTTTTAGAGAGCACGTACGTTTATTTTAGCGCATTTTATGAATTACTTTCCCGTTAACGTAATCTCGTTCCCGGGAAAACTCTATCGATCCTTCCTCCTCGTTTCTATGACTACACAGCCATTACGTATCGGCTGAACGAGTAACTAACTCCGCGCGTCGAAAAATGGCTAATTTTATCTCGATAATTTTTATTCTCGATCGTTAATTCTAGCGATACGCGAGTATCGGAAAGCCATATTCGAGCTACGAAGCGCATCCGTATTCGGATACGCCATACGATTGTTAAATAAGAAGCGGACCGTATCGAGTCCGTCGCGTATCTTAGATCGAGTTGCAATTTTTCTCTACTTTCGGCGCACGGGACACGGTGCAGGTCCGCGGGGAAATTCGGAAAAAGTTTAGGCGTGGGACTTGGCCGTACGTGTGGAGCGAACTGCAAATGGTCGTCTATCGCCAAAGCCGGACCGTACCGCGCGTATTTCGCGACAACGCGCATCGGTTCGATGAAGACGTCTACGAACTCTCGGAATGGATTTCTGGACCGGGAAATTTAAGGAACGGCAGCCACGTTCGAGCTCGGCTCGTCTTTATGGTTCTTAGCCTCTTAGCTCGCGATACTCCTGCGGTACGGAGGAAACCACGAACGTCGTTTCGTACGATTTCTCTCGCTCGAAAGACCCTGACATTCGCAAATTCGCCGTTATTTGCGGTATCGAGGCGAGATCCGCGCTCGGAAAAGCAATCGCAAGTTTTCTACGTACGAGGGATATCTCGGGCTCCCGAGAGACCGGAAACGACAACAACGTTAACGACTTTCTATCCATCGGGAGCTCGCAGCGTCTCGGAAAGGACGACGTCGTGGCTGGAACGCAACGTCCGAGATGGAAGAAAACCGCACGACCTTACGAACGATTCCGTTCTCTTTTCGCTTTTTGTTTTCGCAGGACAACGAGGAAGATTGGCGGCGCGACGCGAAGCGACGAGAAGCGACGATCGCTGATCGAACGTCCCGACCAAGGACGTTTGTCACGCCGTAGGAATACCAACGATTCGTCCAAGCGGAAACGACGAGAGGAAAACGCCGGTGGTCTTCTCTCCTCTCCTCTCCTCTCCTTTCGTATCGGCATTCCCGACGTACGTACGTCGTCGCATTATCCGCGGTGCGTTAATTACGCGTCCCTCCAATTGGAGCACGCGAGCGCGTGATAAGCTCCTTCTCGCCTTCGAGTCGCAAGTACCGGTATTCGCGTTCGTTCGGTCACCGATGGTGCTCGTTTCTCTCGATCATCCGACGGATCGATTCCGGTACGAGGGACAAGTCGTCGTTCTTCATTAATTCCGAAAGTTTATTCAAGCCTTTGCTCGTCGATTTTCCTCGAGATCGTGTTTGCTCTTATCAACGTCGTATTCGCGGTTATCGACGCGCTTCTCCTTCCTATGTATTTCGAGAGCCGTTTCGTAGGGACGTTATTATTTTGCGACGATCCACGAGCTTACGCGCGTCGAAGTATCTTCCGCGTTCTTCGGAACGAATCGTTTTCTCGATCGAATAAATTCGTGCGTTAATTCGAAGCGCGCGCGTTAAAACCGAAGAGAGAGAGAGAGAGAGAAGAAAAAAGCCAACGTTCGTCTAGGGTATCGTTCGATGTAGATAAAAGTATAAATGGAAACGAATAGTTGGAGTGCCGCGACGAATGCTTCGACGATCGCTTTATAAACATTCTTTCGCACTCTAATTCGCACTCGCGCGAGCGCGCTCCTTCTCGTCTTCCTTCCTTCCTGCTAAAACTTAACTCGAACCAAGTTCGTTCCGCCGTGGCAGTTCGGTTCCGATACGTCAACACGCTAGAAATACAAAGACCTCTTCGTACTAACGCGCCGACCGACCAAACTTCTAACGAGAAATATCGTCTCCTCGCGATACTTTCGCTTTACGCGTCGTGTATTTTTACACGGAGCTTCCGAAGGATTTTAAAGCCTTCTAAAGTAAGCGAACGACTGTGAAACGGAAGACGATACCTCATCCGGAGAGACGCACGCACGAATTTGCGAGTCTCAAGGCCGTCTTCCTTCGATCGCGCTTAAAAATAAAAGAGTCGCTCGATACGTTGGAAAGGGCGCGACCTTGTTAACGGCCCGATAGAAGCGCTATCCGCTTGCGACTTTCCGACTTTCCGAACGTTCCTTGGCATTCGGCGCGAGTTCGATCCAAATCACGCAGTCACGAACACGGCGAACCTTGGACGGATCGGTGAACGGATGGAGAATGGCGAGCGCCGGCATTGGCTCGAATCGTACGTAGTCGCTCGCTATCGCTCGGATGGATCGTCGTCGCTCGCAATTGGGCCATCTTCGAACGGAGCGTTATCCACGCTAGTCACTCCGAGTTATCTACGTTTGGCACGTTAGCGCGTACCTGTTGGTGCGACGGCGTCGCCAGCGAGAGAAAGAGAAGACCCGATTGCCGAGGAGGAAGCTGCGCTGCGGAATGCCGATAGTGCACGTACGTGTGCGCGCACACGACCGCGGCGCCGCATATCGATCCTTCGCGTCGATGTCGATTTCAAGAGGACGTCGAATAGGTGGATGCTCTCGACCTACCGTGCCTACCGAGAGCCTAGCAAAAGTCTGCACAAGTTGGCGGTGCAACGATCCTAACAACGCGACGGTGTCCTCGAATCCTTTTCGATTGGACTTGAAAGGCGTGGAACGCCTTCGGCTCACGGACGCACGGAGAGCTACGAGAACGACCGACGATATATATTTATAACTTCGCGAAATAGCGTAGGATCGAGAAAAGAGGAGAACGAGTCGTTCTTTCGTTAGCCATATTCGTAGGATTTCCTACGTCTTGGAAGACGCTCATCCAAGATAGATAAGACAGTAAATAAAAATCCTACGATAACAAAACGACGATCGAACAATTCGTCGTATCGAGCAGCGATGCTAATTCGCCTGGATTCGAAATTCTCCAACCACGACATCGCGTCTAGCTACGTAAATGTTTGATATTCGTTCGGGCACGTGGTCGTTCGCGCGTCTGCGACGAAGTCGTTGCTCGGGGACGACGGGCGCGAGACGCGGGCAGACGTCGCACGAGTCCGATTCCAACCTCCGCTCCACCTCGCTATTCGGCTAGCTTCCAGAAGCATCGTCGAAGTTTACTACTCTTAATGACCAACCGGTAACGCGATTTGCCTCTGTCTTTGACAGCGGAGCCTGCTACGAACACCGTTCTCTTCCTGTCTTCGCCGGCCAAACTCCTCTCTTCTCTCCATTTTCCAATAATTACCGCTGCCAATGTTTATTTCGAGCTTGCACGCGAACGCACCGAGAAAGCGCCGCGTGCGACTCGCGTTCGAATTCGAACTTTGCCCAGTCTTTGCGTTTTTTCCCTTTCACCTTCCCTTTCGACCGCAATACTCGAATTTACGTAACATCGTTAAAAATGAGAGTCGAATCGAGCTAGTGTAACGAGTAAAAATAGTAAACGTAATTATATACGCGGTGTTTATCAATATATACTATTCGTAATATATTACCCATATTAGACTTCTATTCCGTTTCCTTGTCACGCCACTACGAAAACTCGATACTCAACGCTCGCGCTCGCGTGCAATGCAGGTGCGTGCCCTTGCAACGACACGGAAAAGATACAGACAGATGTTCTAGGGTTAGAACGTCTACACCCTACTTATATCGTGAGATGTAAACTCGTTAAAAGACGGTGTAACGACTCTTCGAATGGGACAATTTCGAAGATCGTTCTTACGATATGGAGAAGTTACGGTCGGCGCGGCCGTTCCTTTCGTCGCTCTCCCTTTACGCGCGAACTTGCTTTAATTCCGACATGTTTTGACCCGTGTCCGTTCCGTCTCGCTTACAAGCGACTCGGGAATTACAGGGATACGTCGGGAAGGCAACCGCGAGACCAAACCAGGTTGCAGCCGGTAATTCGGTATGGTAAACTCCCAGAGGATCTCCTCCGTCCGTCGTCGTTGTCGCGTCTTTGACGTTCGTCTCTAACGAGTTAAAAACGTTAAGGACGAGCTCCGATCGGCGGCTCCCTCCCTTTCTCTCGTTTTCTAACGTCGCGATATCCTCGAGCAACGATGGGAAGAAACACGTTCCGTGTACTCGTTACTGCCGCTCGTTAATCGATGAAAAAGGGTCCAGAGCGAACCGACGTCGTAATAAAATGACGCGATCCGAACTTTAATTATACTTCGCTTGGCATGAAAAATCCGTCTTCTCGCGACTATTATTTTTGACGTTGGTCGCGGGGAAAGAGGCGGGTGGATCGCCTCTCGATAAAATCGAGGGATATCCGTTCGAGTCGGTTCGATGGAAGCCGAGGTCGACTCGTCCTCGGATAACCGATAGTTTTAGGTAAACCGACAGCTGTAGATAATTCCCTTCGCTTGGAACGTCTCTAACAGCCGAGCCGAGTTACTCGGAGTTTCATCGGCTTACGCGAACGTTGCGTATCGGTACGAGAGGTAGTAGTACGAGTCGTGCTTCGAATTATCCGTGACTTTAAGAAATATTTAACGTTATCGCTCGTCCTAAATCGAGACGTCGCCGACTCTTAAAGCGGAAGTACCTCGACGTTGTTCGCGGCTCGAGATCACGCGAACGCGCGTGGAAGAAAAATATTGCGGCGAAAAAATCTTGGCGCGTCGAGGTCGCGACGATAAAACGCACACTCGTCGAATAAAGGCCGTTCCAATTCGAAGGAATTCGTGAAAAGTTGGAAAGGAACGAGACTTACCTCCCGTTACGTACCGCGCCCTCGTCGAACTTTCGCTTTCGTCGACTCTGTTTTTATTAACGAGCAACTTCGTTCGTTCCGAACATGCGTCAAAGCGGAATATTTTAGGAAAAAGTCGAGACGGAAGCGTCGGGTCGTTCTTCCATTTTCCAAGAGGGAAAAAATCGCTAATGCCTCGACGAATCGTTCGTTTTGCCCGCTTCGACGCTGGCAGAACTCGCGAACGTCGGAAATTTCTCGTCGTAACTTTTCAAACGGCAAGAAGGAAAAAGGACGACGACACGCCGAGCGTAATCCACGCGCTCGGTATCGTTGCATTAAATTAGCTCGCGAAGGGAAGTTGAATTAATGCGGTTTTGAATTAAAGTGCATTTACAAGGTTAAAACAGCGTGTTACTCGAGAGAAAGCGAGAAATAATTCCGCGTCGTTACAGGATGTGCCGTATTGTCCGTTAAATAATAACGTTGCCGGAGCGTGGAATCTCATCAGCGTGGAGAAGCGAGAAGAGAAGGAGAGAACAAGGAGAGCGGAAGAAGAACGAGAAGAAGAAGAAGAAGAGGAAGAAAGAGAAAGAAGGTGGATGGTTGTTGGTGTGGCGAAGCCGCATGGCTAAAAAAGGGTGGTACGGAAAGAGAGGAGAAAAAAGAAAATAACGCGAACAGTCGTGAAATAAATTAGATGGTGGATGTACGCTCGCACATGCAAGATCGTGCCGTTTCAGCGTTTCGCGATGACTCGCGGTGGTAGTAGCAACGGCAGCAGCAGCAGGGGCGATGCTGCCAGTAGTTACGTGGCCTACGCACGTGCATTCCACCGTAATTACAACGCAGTCCTATAATGGGATTTTCGGTGGTTTTAACGCAAACGGTATCGCGTCGCATCCGTAGAAATCGTCCGACCGATCGTAACGATACGATAAAGCGATATTGTTTAATTAACGCTACGAACGTCGTCCTTTTCGCGTTGCGTGTTTCGCCCCGAACGGATTCCAACGGCCGACTAAATAATCCACGAGGAAGAATTCGCTGCTTCGATCGTCGCTCGAAAAGCAATCGTAACGTGAAATTAACCGACTAAAATAAAATGGCAAGCGATTAGAGGAGATTTTTTAACGAGTAGAAGAGAACGTTCTTCGATATTCTTCGATCGCGTTGTCAGGGATGGACCGGTCGTTACCGTGCTCTCGTCCGACCATGGGATTGGTCGATGTTTTAAGCGACGGCTTAAAAGACGGTTTTTCGAAGAAAAACGACGTCCGAGTCCGCCGATATGAAAAACGTGCGCTCGAGGATGCGTCCCTTTCGTACCTGGCACGGCGACGAAACGAAAAGAAGTAAAGCGTGGTGGTAAACGTTTTTCTCTCGCGGCACCACTTTTTTTCCAACGGAGCTTTCGCTAGGTCGAGACAATGTCCGTGAGACTTCTTCCGTCTCACGGCGCATCCAGGCTACCTGCCACGCTCTAGGGCGTTCATTAACGATGTTTACGGTGAAACTCGAGCCGACAGCGTCGATCGGCTCTCGTCCTCGTCGTCGTCGACTTCCAACGGCGTCTAGCCGCCTCTCGGTGCCCCGTCGGCGACGACGATGGCGACGGTGCTCCGTCGTCGAAGGGAATTCGCCGCTGTGGCAACTTGGTTAAGGGTCGTTTGACAGCGGTCTATAGTGCCTATACCGAGGCGTCTATGGACACGATGGGCGAACGGAAGGCAAGCAGGCAGGAAGGATGGGGGATGCTCTCTACTGTAAAGCTGGCAGACACACTAGACAACCCTCGTACCTATCGCGTGACGATACACTCTCATTAAAATTCATAAGGCGACTCGCCCATTCCCACTTTAGCGCCCGTAGCCATACGAGGCGCGCGTTATATATTTATGGATGCTCCCGCGTGCGTGCGTGCGTGCGTTCCTTGGGCTCTTTCTTTCTCTTTCTCCGATCGCAAGAAAATGCCTATGCTAGAGGCGTTAACGATTCCCGGTCGGCAACGGGTTTTGCCTTTCGGACTTGTCGCGGTTACGTAGCGCCGCGTTCTCTCGCTTCGCTTCCACTACTAATTATAATCGCTTTGTATCCCGAAGGTCTCGTAACGTATGGGCGAGCGTGCCGCTCGAGACGCGCCGAATCTTAGCCTCGGTGACCTCGGTGATTTATTTAAAAGCGCAGGGTAAAGCCCTCGGTCTCTCCGCGCTGGTCGCCGGTAAGTCCGGCGCTTCCAAGCGAATTCCACGCGGCCAAATTGTACGGCAAATTGTACACCATTAATATTTGATGCGGTAACAGCCGTTACTTCGTATCCGATTTTGGCCGTTGGCGCGGAAAGAGAGGGACGCGCGTAAATTGCGCCATCCGTGACGTACTAGCCGCGAAAATGCAGCCGATAACTTTATTCGCGACGACGATGTTGGCGTGGCGAAAACGCGAGAATGGCGCGCGACGAGGAACTTTTCGACTTGTTAACGACGATCAACGAGAGACGCGGTGTTTTAGAATATACGGAATCGAACGAAACGTACGCGACTCCAAGTCGGCCGAGTCGAAATTGGCACTCCGATTTTAGCCTCGTATTCGCTTTGCCAGTTCTCGGCCGCGTTCTCGTCACGCCCTTCACGAGAACGCGTCGCTCTCGGCGACAAATTATGGCCGGATACCGCGCGTATGGCGAGAGGGGCTCGAGCCAACCGCGAGCGCGTGGCAAGTGCTTCCGGTACAAGCGTTCCCGGAACTCTCGATTAGTTTGCACCGACGTTAAGCTGGAAAGATGGCGTTTTCGAGGGAAAGGCGCGCCGGTGGTAGAGCCTCCGGCTAACGCGCTTACCTACTTAGTTCCTGCGTGTGCTCCTGCGTGATTCTCTACGCACGCCCGATAAAAACCTTCGCGTTCTACGATTCGAATGTTCGTGCCGAATATTAGCTCGCCTGCATTGGATACGGTATGGCATAAATCGTATTTCAGCTTCCTTCGATCGAAACACATCATGGAAAAAAAAGAACTGCGAGAAAACTAATACGACAGTAATTTGGAGTTCTCGTCTTTCGACGTCTTTCTCGTCCCACCGAATCACCGACGATTTCGATGAACGTAAAATTTACAAAATGGACTTTACGAAAGGTTTTTCTTTCTTTTTGTCGGTTTTACGAATGCGTCGATATCCATATCGAACTCGCGCGAGTTCAAATTCATCGAAAATACGATCACTGTCGCTTACGTATTTACATACGCGCAATTGTGCGCTACGAAAAAAAGGATATTCGTTACACGCGTTTGGAAGGTTCGTCCTCTTCGGTTTCCGTGGGAAACCACATTTTTCTCGTAATTAGTACGTCGAGTGTCGCGGAAGGCAGGTGCGAAAAGAGGGAGTCCGAGTTGCGACAGGCACTTTCTTCTTCTTCTTCTTACCTATCCTCGGTCTCTTCCTCGTCTCTCGCCTAACTACCCGACGCGAGTCGATGACAGTTCTCGTTAGTTCTCACACCGATTTTTAATCGAAACGCCAATCGTCTAGCCGATATTTATCGCCTTGCGAGCCTGTCGCCTGAATTTTACACGACAAACTACGCGTTATTACGAGAAAATAGTGGGCACGGAAGAGGATAGCGAAACGTTGCGCGCGTCGTTCCGTCTCTATTTATACGATTACGAGTTCGCGCGAGTTTCGGAAAATTAGACGACGCAGGGAGAACGCTCGGATAGTACGGAATTAACTAATCGGACGGCGACACCGTGAGAGAGCTATATTTCCGTCGGCGAGGCGTAGGACGAGAAAGCGCGTTACGAGCGCCTTACAGGATCCTTCCAAGCTATTTTTATACCGCGTTACGTTTTTAATCGCGTCTTTCGATGGACGAATAATAAACGGCGCGGAGTACGCCGATGATTCGGCGTTGCGCAGGTGCGTCACGCGGCTACGTGCCTCTCTCCTCCATGTGCTTCGTTAAACGCGTCGTCTCGACCCTCAACGAGCTCTCTCGCGTTTCTTGACCCTCTCCTCGCCGAAGAAAAAACACGGATCTATCCATTCCGCTGCTCGATACACCCTTCGGTGAGAAAGAAGACGATCCGGTAACAATGGTGATCGAAGCGATCGGAAAAATGGCTTCGATCGGAGGACTTTCTCGACGACCAAGTTCACCGTTCGCGCCTTTACGAGTGGTATTTTTTTCCGTGGAAAACTCACGATTCCAACGTATCGTGCGATTCGTCGGAAACCGCGATGTAATACCTTTTTTTTTGGCGCTGCGGGGAGTCGAAGAACCGCGCGAGAGCACGAAACGCGATTTCCAAATCGTACGCGAGTACGTGTTTGCACGCGTTTCGCGTTCCATCCTCCAAACGATAAGTAAATTGGTTTAAACCGTCTGTTTGATCCTTCGTTATCGATGCGCGCATGAAACGCGTCCCTCCAAGAGAAAGAGAGAACGAAAAGAGGTTTATTTACGAGCAACGCCACCAGAGGCGGATTCGTTTCGTTGCGCACGATTCGAGGACGAGAACGATTTCGAGAGAAGGTTATCGTTCTCGCGATCTCCTCCGACGTTCGATCACAAAGTCGCCTTTTAAAACGAACCAGATCGCGACGATCGTTGTCGGTCGTTTCGAAAGGCTCTTATTTTTTATCAGCGCGCCTTATAACGAGATAAGACGACGAAAGCTTCGTCGATCGGTGAGAGGTAGAACGTCACCGACCTTCGTGATACGCTTGCCGATTTTCTGATATAGAGCGAGCGAACTCGCTCTCGAACGCGCCTACATCGATTGCAAGTATCCGTTCTCGAAATCGTTCGAAAGAGTTTTTCGTACGTGTCCGCGCGAACATCGGACAGAAGTTATGCATAGCTCAGGTGGAAACGCCGCTGAATAATGTATACGCCTACGTTGCGCCACGAGAATGATTAATGACACTGACCCGCTCGTAACTTCCAAAAAGTTGGAAGCGTTCTTTCAACCGCGCGATATCCTCGACGCGTTGGATGCTGGTTCAACGCCCGGTTTATGATTTTCAAAGAAAAATTCTCCACTGGCATTCGTTCGGCCGCCTCTTATCGCCATCCATTCTCCACCGATGCGAACGCTCCGAATAAACCGCCTAATGGCGTCTTCGCTTATTTCTCCTTCGAATACGGAGCGCGAGCTACGCTAAATCGATTAGAAAGACGAGTTCTCGACGAAAGTATCCATCGAGTGTAAATAATCGCACGTAATAAAAGTACACTTATAAAGAAGAGAGTATTGTTCGTGGAGACGCGACCAGCCAAAATCGTCCTACTCGTTCTTAAGGTTACTCCGATCGCCGTAAATTCGGTAAGAAGTTATCGCCGGAACGACATTCTCCGCGCGCCGAAGCTCGTCGTATCGTAAATTCCGTGGCAGCTGTCGGTAGCTCGGGGCCGCGTTAAAGCGACCGCCGGCCAACTCGGTGGAAGCAAGATTGGTGGAGGCTTACGTTGCGCGTTCAATGCGCGACGAAACCGCACGGCGGTCGGTCTCTGGCGAAACGTTGATTCGAGTACCTGTCGGTGGCATTTAGGGAGAAGCGCGAGAAGCGTCCTTCTCTCTCTCTCTCTCTCTCTCTCTCTCTCTCTCTATCCGTCTCGAGGAAAAATCGTTCCATCCCATCCATACTTTCACCATCCATCGCGTCCTACCCGCTTCTATCGTACGAGCGCGTATCGCCTGCAATAAACGTCGATCTGCGTTTCACTCGAAAGCGTCCTACCGAACTTCTTAATTTCTCGTTTCTTCTTTTCTCTCCTTCTCCCCGTTCGTTAAAAATGGCGGACTTTGCGAAATTATTCTCCAATTATTACGCATCGTACGAAATCAAAAGCGCACGTATTTGCTCATTAAGCCGGTATTTTCACGAACGAGCGAACGGATACCACCGATAAGTACCCGTATGGCGAGCGCTTGCTAAGCAGAAAATGTAAAAAAAAAGGTTGCTTTTAGCGGAGCACACGGTACGTATCGTAACGTTTTAAATCGAGACAAATTTCGTTCGTCGTCTTAATTATTTTATTTCGATACGCGTCGTATCTACGACGGCACTGGGTGAAGAATGGATCTTTTTAATACACGATCGAAATATATAGAGGGATGCGACGGATATCGTATTTTCTTTTTATCGAAAGCTTTTCTTCGTACGACGCGCGGTACTCGTAGCGGAAACCCTTGGCATCGACGCGAGTCGTCTCCGGGACGAAAGTGGATCCCGAGGATTCCGTCGTTCTCCGCTGGAAAGATCAAACTCGTATGACTGAAACGTAATAGGTATTTCGAACTAAAATTACGGAAGCACGAGAAATCTCAAAATCGTTTTAATACCGCGAGAGTTTCCACGAAACGAGACTCTACGCCGTACTCATAAATAAATTCATTCGGTCCGGAGCCGAAGGTGGAGGGGTGTTATAAATGCGCATACCGCCGTCGAAAGAGAAAGGAGACAGAGGAGAGCGAAAATGAGAGCGCGAGAGAGAAAAAGAGACACACGGAAGATGGGAAGGGAGTGAGAAATTCATAGTCTTGGCCTAGAATCCCGGCGCAATGAAGGATTCTTGGTTAGACACGTATATATCAGGATGATCGATAAACCGCGCACCTTTTCTTACTTTTTTCTCTCTGCTTCCCGCTCTCTTCTTTTTTCTTCCTTCTCCTCCCTCCACTTACCCTCGTTCTTTCTTTACCCAAGCGGAAGCAACGTATCCTCTTTAGAGGCCAAAGCCAAAATCCAGACAAATTGAATAAAATTTGATTTATATCGCGGAACGTCGTAAACATCCACCTTTTTCGAGGGGTTCGCGTTCTCTCTCTCTCTCTCGTTCCTTCGCAAGCACGACGACGATGCGCACGCCAGCGACGGTCGTCGACGTCGTCTCTTCCTTTTCTCTTTTCCGCGGGCGTCGTCTTCTTTCAATCGTGACTTTCGTTTTACCGTCCTCGGTATTTCATTCGTCCGGCGTCAGGCAGCGTACCGTGTGTGCCATTAACCCAAATAATTTCAAGCTTGAGAGTCTTCGCGGCGAATGTCCTTCGCCTTTCCGCCTTTTTCTTTTATTTCCCCCCTCTCTTTCTCTCACTCTCGTTTGAAACGCGCGCGATGGACGCGTCTTTCGTTATCGAGGCGTTTCTCACCATCGATTTACTTTTTAAAACTCGAGGATAGCCAGGGAGAGAGAGAGAGAGAGAGAGAGAGACAAAGCGATTCGACCGAAGGTAGGTCAAGCTTGTCTTTTCGAGACGAATTCCTTCGCGATTTATGCCTCGCGTAACTAACGTAACGTCGACGAGAAAAGCGATCGCGAGATAGCACGCGGAATATAAGAAAAATAGGGCGAAAGGGAAGCGAAAGTTTGAAAAAGCTCGCTCCGTCGGTCGACGGTACCTTTCGTATCTAAATTGATCTGCGTCTACGAAACAGTTTATGGAAATATTTCCTTATCGCTCTGGCGGCATCGAACGAAACGTCGCGTATAAATTTAAAGCTCGGCGATCGCGATTCGCATCGTCCGATGTAAACTATCTTACGAGTTCGTATCGATCGTTTCCACGTCTCCACGGACGAATCTCCGTGCAAAGAGAAAAATTTCAATCGACGGGAGAGAAATTCGTTCGCCTTCGAGAGAACGAATCTTAGCCCTCCAATCCCGACACGGATTCGTCAAATCGACCTCGTTGAAAAAGTCTTCTCGAGATCGCTAGAAGAAGCGAATTCTTCTCTTATCGTTTCGTCCGTTTTCCTGCGACGGAAAGGAAGCCGAGGCGAAAACTCTCCGATGCAGCGTTCGCTTTCGATAAAAGAGGGAACGACGTCTGCTTTCAGAGACGCGTGCCACGATTCCTGGACGCAGCTACGATTGTCGCCGATGTTCGGCTGCATATGTCCCAATAATCACGTGAAGAAACGATGCGACAGGATCTTCTCCATGGTCAATCACAACCCATGCGTCGGTAAGTATGCCGATGAAGCCGATGGAACGTAGCGAATTCGATGAGTGCAAAGTAATCTTTGTTTGTTCGATCGAGTAAGAACGTATGGGCATTTCTTCGAACGTTGTACTGTTTCTTTTTTTTTTTTTTTTTTTTTTT
>JAITYT010000813.1:814565-826884 GCA_025433975.1 Liostenogaster flavolineata
ATAATTTAACGAACGCAGCAAATACGTCCGTATCGACTTTGCACCCGTCAAAGGGCGAACTGCTCGGCAGTCTTCGATGAAATTGGTCGTGTCACGTCGAATCGCTTATCATTTGGAACCGTCTTCTTCGCGAACAGTTCGAAAATTGCGAATTTCAGGAGATTGGAGTCGCTCGATCGATCTTGGAACTATCTCTAGTCGAGAACGTTTTACGTCGTCGAGTCCTTTCAACGATTTTATCTTAGAAAAAGAGGGTACGTAGGTGGAAAGAATTGCGAAATTCTCGTATCTCGCGATAAAATTAACTGGCGTGAGATTATTTGGATTTTATTAACTGAATTTATTATGTCTTTCACGGTTGATCGTAAGATTTTAGAACACGAGCTCTTTCGATAAAATTCGGACGATTGCTCTTTGGTATTTCGCCTCTTATGTCGTACAAGAGAATAATTTCGAACGCGCGTATTTGAGCGTCGTAGATGAATGTCCGAATGACCGTTTTTGAACGGAAGAAAGAGTCGTTACGTTTTTAAAAGATGCACGATGACGGACCGACGCCTCCAGAAATTCCGAGTCGAAGAGCGTGGCACTCGCGATGCCGCGAGTTTTCCTTGAATACGAAACTTTTCCTACTTACGTCGCGCATACTTAATCGTTATTCAAATTAAGAGCGCGTCGTTAGGAGTCCACGGCGCGTTCCGTCCTTCTAAAATATTCAGTAGTAACCTTGATGCGAAAAATTCCACGGGACACGAGCACTACTCGTTCGAAGATCGTTACGAGCATCGTGGAAGCGATTGAAATATTTAATCGAAAGGGACGAAAAATAGCGCTACGAAAGTCGATCGATGGTGCGCTAGTGCGAGGGGCGTACCGCGATAAATATTTGCAGTGTCGTGAATCGTGGCGATCGATGTCATCGAACGACCAACGGACAGTCGCACGGAACAGGTGTAAATGGAAGATCGCGTAGAACGAAGCGTAAGTTCGCGTCGATGAGATTAATCGAAACGTCGCGTTACAACCTTCGTTACGATCTTCTCTCACGCGAGACTGACCATCGTAAATCCTAAAGATAGTCAAATTATCGTCCGAGTTCGCTTTCCATTCCGATTTACCGTACGTTCGTCCACGCGATTCCCGCCAACGAGGAATCGAAAGGGAGCTTGGAAATTATGGAAAAATAAACGAAAAGGAAATACTGGCAATTCGTTCCACGTAAACGAATAATTCTTGGCGAAAAAGTAATTATATCGAGAAGCGTACGAATTTATTTCCCTGGAAAGTAACGTAAAACTTTATCTCTCGTTAAAAATAAAAAGAGAATATCAATTTACACCTACGCTCGACGTTAACTGAAACGCTTTCGATGAATTTCCACTAAATTAATTCTGCCGATTAATTGATAGGCGATCGAATTTTATTTCGTAGCTTTTAGTCGAAATCTTTTTGCCGTCATCGTCGTTATCGAAAATCTAACAACATACCAACCGATCGGTCTTCTAGTTTTCAATATGG
Organism: Liostenogaster flavolineata; assembly: GCA_025433975.1. Lineage (NCBI taxonomy): Eukaryota > Metazoa > Arthropoda > Insecta > Hymenoptera > Vespidae > Liostenogaster > Liostenogaster flavolineata. The sequence goes on from JAITYT010000813.1 coordinate 816,084, forward strand.
AAACGACCAAAAATTTAGCTTTTCCGTGCCTGCCTCTTTCTTCCTCGACCGAAAGAAATAGGAAGTAACGCGAGGCTAAAGTCAGAGAAAGAGAATGGAAAAGAAGAAGAAGAAGAAGAAGAAAAAGAAAGAAGAACAGGGAATGAGAAAAGGAGCTCTTTCATTTTTAAAACAGTCCGACGGGGCACCGGCACCTCGAGAGCTTTAGAGTTTAAGAACGAACGCCCTGAACCCGTGAAACAAGTAGGAAAGGCTCTTTAACACGCAACCTGCTTATTTTCGCTATTTTAAAGGGGAAACGGACCGAAGCGTACCGACTCGCGCCTCCACTAGCTGGAGAACAGCGGACATCCACCGGTGTGCTCCACGAGTACAATTGCGAAAGAACGTAAGATACCGCCTACGCGATGCGTCATCGACTATTTTTTCCATCGATTTATATAGTATATACGTATACGTATAAATTCTTTGACATCTAAATTTAACCACCGATAATTATTTCACAAGTAGCGCCAATGATCGTTCGAAGATAACTTTGCTGGCTGGCGTTAAAGTTTACCGTCGTTAAATTCGAACGCGCGACTATCGATCGACGTTTTCTCCGTACATAAATTATCGCGAAATCTGTCGTAAATTTTTTCAAACGTTTCCGCGTAACGCAAAACTGCTGAAATTAAACGCGACGAGTAAAAAGTCCTCCCCGGATGAATTCGTGAAAAACGAACTTTTAAATGCACAATTTTCGACGTTTTCCACCAACGAAATGCTGTACATAACTTCTTCTTTTGGAAAAATTTAATGCTCCAGAAAATTGTTTATACGCCATTTTTGCAAGTCTTTGAGAGAGAAACGTTCCTCTCCGCCCTTCTTTTCATGGCTTTAATATTTTTTCTCCATTCGCCGGGTGCTATTTTTACATGACCTTTTTTCATTCTACTCGACGTTCTTTTCTATTCGAACGATGCGGGTTTCGTCCATAAATGCTGCTCCGAACATCGCGTTACTACGCTTTTTCCAATCTTCCAGTTGCCTCGAAATTTCGATGACGCGCGTCCAATTAACTAAGTAATTAACTAACCATCGCTACGGCAACCAAGTAACAGCGTTTTTCTTTGAAGAAAATAGAAAGAAAATTATTCGAAGTCGATTAACTCTCGATCGAATCTCATCCAACGAATCCTTCCACGAACTTCGGAGCTTCCATCGTACCGCGAAGCGTAATTATTTTGTTTTATCGTAGAGGTACGCATACGACCTTTTCTTTGGCGCGTATTCGTTCGTGAATATGTTCCCTCCTCCTGTCTCTTCAAAAGGAAGACGACGAATCCGAAGTCGGTGGGCCATCGGAGAACGACCCTGCGAGATTTATTATCCAGCAAATCTCACGATTTGGTCGTGCAAACCAATGACAAAGAAGGGAAAAAGGAAAATCCACCTTTCGAATAAAAAAAGATGACGTTGGGCTTGGACGACGCGCCGGGACGAACGTATCCACGTGTCACGTCACTGCGTCGTGAGTTACGCCTTGCGATTCTTCTCCATCTAACCGTTTACGATCTCTCGGCGAATCCGTCGAAACGGTGTATCTTCCGAGACGTTTCAAATCCCTTGATTCTTTTCTAAGGAACCACCGCCGCACCACCTTGACCCAATTTTATTCGAACGAAGCGTCACTATCCGCGATCTCAAGGTCCATACTCCTGCGCCATCCTTAGCTTCCGATTCAACGTTTATTTTTTCATCGTTTCTACGTGAACGAGTAGGAATTTTTAGCAGCCCCCCTTTATCGATGCACGGATTTCCAGGGATCGTTGGTACGTTGCGAAATTAAAATCGGGCGTTTCGTCTCGAAGTTATTCGATTTCGAACACTCGTCTATTCGCTTTACCGGGATAGAAATTCCCAAACTATAACTCGTTTTTCCGAAATTAATTTTTTTTTTTAATTTTCGACCATACTTACGCGATTTAGTTCCACCGTTAGACGTCGCGATTACGACCAAGTGGCAATTTAAAAGCGATGTTTCACCCGTTAAAAGAAAAGAAAGAAAATCGTCGAATCTTGCTAGAACGTAGACGCCTATCACGAACGTGGTTACTCAGTCAGTGCGCGAAAAGCTTCCATTACGGAGCCATTATACGTCGATTCTGTTGTTCACCAACGCGTCGCGAAAGTGCGGCTTTCGTCAATTTTGCGTCGTTCTGCAAAACGCCACGTTTTGCACCGTAACTCACTCGAGGGTAAAACGCCTCTTCTTTAAACGGCTAAACGCAATGTACGACGAATAAATATCGATAACGATATGGAAGAAGTTCGTAGGTGGGTCTCGTAGAACGGAAAACGTTGTGACTTTCGACGAATGGAAAATAATTTATAATATTCGTATCACAGAACGGACGATGGACGCGCGATCGTCATCGAATGGATTCGAGTCTTCCTTCTCTCGTTACGTTTTCCACCGATCAGACAGAGATTCTCTTCTCTGTTCGTTCGTCTTTCTCCTTCCTTTACGGTCCTCGCTTTTCTTCCTTCTTCTTCGCCTTCTTCGTCTTCTTCCTGTCCTTTCCATCCCATCCCTATCTCCATCCACGCCTTTCGTATTCGGGCTCACGTTGATGTAATCGTTTCTCCGTTGAGAAATCCAATTAGCGCTGGCCATTAATAAGGGATTCGCTCCGGGAGAGGATAATGGCGACTGTCCGGCCGATCGCAGCTGCAGCGCGACTGCCGAATGGCTCCACTCGTCTCCTTTCACCTGCACGCATTCCAGCCTTAAAGCGATAAACAGAGAGTTCGCTCGAGGGATTGCCAGAGATCGTCTCTTTGAGATATGGAAAGTACGTGACTCTTTCCCGATGTAAGAACGCGCCCGTCGTTATTCGTGGAACGATCGCGGATCGACGACGCCGGTGGGCGAACGGCAGTGGTAAATACGTTAATAACTCGGACGGCAGTAATAAAAGCGGTAAAAAGTCAGAACTGTGCTAAAGACACAGTAAAAAAACGTAGTATTCGAATCGATTCGAGGATCGGGTAACGAACGGTATCGATTTCTACGCGTGACGCAACCGTGACGAACGATCGGCAAATTTGGCATGGCCAAAATCGACACGAAGATCGTCGGATCGTCCGTACGAGACGATAACGTTGCTCGAAGGAAAAAAGCGCATACGCGATAAATGCACTCGTTCGTACGGACCGGATTAATCGTGGGATTTTCGAATCTGGTTACGAGATCGCGTTGTTTTCGAACGAACCGTTACGATCGGCTCGGCTCGTTTCCAGTCGCTTCGAACTTCCGTTCCGTGGCTATCGCGATATTCCTACCTATCGATTCGAAAGGATGCGTACGAACTAATGAGAACGACCGAGCCAGAATGGAATCACTTGCATCGGAACCGCATAGGAATATCGCCGACGATGATATTGGCGAAATCGAAAGGATTTCGAAGGAAGATTAACGCGAACGAGCGGTACGCGATCGGGTCTTCGATATTTTCGTAGATTCGCTCGAGCTCGACGTTCAACGGAGAAAAACATCTCCGACTTTACCCCTCGAAATTCTTCCACGGTATTCTCCGTAATCTTCGATCTCGATATCCTCGATAATTTGAGATTAGCGCAGTTCGACGAATTGGAAATCGTTCTCCAGCGCTGGAGCTTCGTCGAGCCTTCGACAGGATTCGCGAGTCTCCAGCGAACCTTCGGTCGCTGATACGCGACGACAAAAAGGCCAAGATATACCTAACGGAAAATTGCTTACCATAGCCCTAAAAAGATGGAAAAAAGAGTGTCGACTGCGATAAGCGACACTTCACCGATGTTCGCAAAGTTACGACACGGTTCTCACGCAGCCAATCGAAAAGGGCCGTACGAAGTCGCGAATGCAACGCGCTTTATCGGCGTCGACGCGTTCTCGTTACGAATCTATGAATTCGCAAGCCCCTCGTTAAATCTACGTTTCGTCTCGGTGACGAGTGGATTACGCCATAGAACGAACGATACGGCCTGGCTGCGCGGTCTTGATTAAACAACGAGCAAGTCGGTCCCTAAAACAATCCGGCTAGCTTCGTTCGCCGGGGCTCCGATTCGTTATTCAAAGCAATAACGCTTTACCAACTCCGCGTTCGTTACCCTCCAAACGTATTTTTCATACGAACGAAAGCGAACGGATCGTCTTTCGATACGAAAATTAAACGGGACGTTCGATCGTACGAATAAAAAATATCTCTTTAAAACGATGCGTAAAGTCCCGTTCAACGCCGACTAATTCCATGGTTTTTCGTTAAACGCGTCCATCGCGAAAAGTTATACACAGCCAGAGGTGTCGTATTAACAGCGCGTTCTATATCCCTACCTCGTCCACTCGGTTTATGACGTTTCTTGCGCTCTCGCGGCTTTGGGAGTACGCGCTCCGTTTTCTCGCGTTCTCTCGAACGTCGTTAATCATTTTCGCCTAACACAATTTGTAACCGCTCGCGTCTCCCTACGTATACCGAAGAAACCGTGTTTGGAAATGAGGAAATTCATAGCTCTTGGAAGAACTTTTCGAAAAATTCGACGTTCGCGGATGAACGGATCCTCCGACGGGCGTCGCGATTTTATCCGACAATTTCCTCGCTATTATTTTATTCAACGATAAAGCAGATGTAAATGATCGATAAATGATTGAACGAACGCGCGATTATTATTAAATCTCTCGCAAAGAGACCTTTTAGACGAGCTTGCGTACGCGTGCACGTGCTTTGATACATCGTCGACCTTTTTCGCGTGGTGTGGCGCGCGCACGTACGGTCTCCCTATTTTCGTTACATCGATAAAAGCCTACGTCGTGCATTAACGGTAGAGCGCTCGTGAATTATCGCCTCGCGCACCGAGTTTCCCGAAAATTTCGAATCAGTTTGCCGCAGAGCCGTACTCGCTGAAATGTGACTCGCGCGATAACGCGGCTCGCTCGTCCCTCTCGTTTCGCGACTGGCTTTGCTCCGCTTCCCGGTCTTCTTTCCACGCGCCACGAATCGTCGCGCGAAAAAACTGCTAAAATCACCGACGCCTCGTTAATTTTCCAACGACTACCATGCGAAAAGAACGCGCTTTCGCCGGTCCAATTTTTGAATTTAACGAAACGCGCGTCGCCGCGATCTTTCACCGCCTAAGTCGATCGTCCAGTATTCCCTTTGCAATTTTCCTTCGTCCGAGACCGACTCGAATTTCGCCATGACCAAAACTTTCGTTACGTCGCGAGAGAGGATCGATCGACGAACGAGATCGCATCGCGTATCGCGATGGAAAGCTCGACGATATTCGAATTCGTTTCACGATCGTCCCGCTAGGAAATCCAAAACCAATCGCGAGTAACGCACGATCGATACGTCCACGGCTTGCTACGATCGTTTCGTTTAATTAGGCAGGAAACGAGAGACCCCAAAGTTTTCTCGACTCTGTCGTCCGCCGACTCGTTGTATCGCGAATCGCTCGCTATACTCACCGGAAGGAAACGAAACCATCCATCGCCTACGTTTCGAAATAAAGATAGAAAGATCGCCGAGAGAGGGAGAGAGAGAGAGAGAGAGAGAAGAAAACGACGCCTATCGAGACTGCCATTTCCTCGAGCGGGAATTTAATTTCATTGAATATCCGACGTCCGTGAGAACTTTGGAAAACTGAGGGATCGAGTCCGACGACGAGCTCCAGCCTCGCACCCTCTCGTCCTACGTGATTCGCCATCGACGACGCCGACCGACATCGAAATCTCGTCGGGCCACGTGGCGCCCGATGTGCGACACGCCCCTCTCCCCGTGCGCCGTCCCACCGTCCACGAAAAATATCACCAAAAATCGTTCTGGCCTAGCTCTCCTCCGCCGGAAATTAAAGATTCAACGAGCCGAGGGTAATTTCGCCTACGAGAGAACAAGAAGAAGAGGAGGGCGCGGGGGGCACCGGGTACGCTTCGAAATGGAAATCGATGCCGTGCGCGAACTGTTGCCTCTGTCCTGCCGTAGCCGACACCACCACCACCACCACCACCACCACCACCGTCGCCGCCTTCACCGCTGTTGCTGCTGCCGGTGCTGCTCCTCCGCTAATGCCGTTTGCTGCCTCTTCTTCGACCGTGGGTCGAACGTTGAATTAAATAAAGACTGGAAATCTTCCAAGTCCTGGCTATCCACAGTTTCGTCTCTCTCGGCTGCTTCGTTTGCCTGTCCGTTGGTTCGTTACTTCTTCGGTCCTTCGGTCTTGGATAATCGTAATTCCAAAATCGGATGTCTCGTGACTCCGCCAGTGACGTAGTCGAGGCTAGAATTATTCCGTATTCGTGGAAGAACGTGGCGCGATCTTTTCTCTAAGACCTTTTTTTCTTGCAGGAGGAATGCGCCTCGATGCTGGAGGACCTGAGCAACAAGATAAACAACAAGCACCAGGAAGTGCACACGCATCCGTTGCTCTCGATTTTCAAGATGGCGGAGGTCGCGGTGAAGCTACCCTACAGCAACGAGGGCAGGAGCGTGTCAAGGTCGTCCAGTTGCCTCCTACTGGTGGTTCTCCTGGTGCTGTCGAGTCTGCTGGCCAGCACGTCGGCGTATCGAGACGACTCGTGACACGGCGAATCGCCCAAGAGCTCGAGCGACCTAGGGATTACTCGTGCGAGAGGATCGTACGCGTAGGATCGGCTATCGAATGGAGGAGAAACAAAGTGGAAAAGGAGAAAGGAGCCGATTCCCCGCCATTTTCCAACTTCTTTCGTCGAGCGGCCGCGGAACGTAGCCACGCGCGTCCGACGAGCATCCTTCGCTTGCTCCCTCCCTCTCTCTCTCTCTCTCTCTCTCTCTCTTTCGACTCTCGTTCTCCATTCCAACTCGCTCCACGCGATCGAGGATCGAAGGAAAGAAGCACCGTCCTCTCGTCAGAATTTTCGCCTAAAATTGTAGCGCCAGGCGCTCGATCGTTAAATCGGATTTAACGGCGATGAACCACGCTCGCGAGAATTCAGAAGGCGACATCGCGTTTCATCGATTTCGAGGTCGATGGTCTCGCTTCGAGCGTGGAACCATTCAGATTATACCAGCTTCTTTCCAATTTCCTTCTTGCTTTCCTGCCATCGACCGTCCTTCGTTTACAATTTCCTTCCATTAAATACGAAGAGCGATAAAAATTGCATCGTTTGTTTGTAGAGAGAACGCCGTCGTTGCCCGTTTTAATTGCTTTTAATATATAATGCTCGCAGTATCGCGAGTTCGGTGGGTCCCTTCCATTTATTCCGCGATAAATCATTCGATCTCTCCGATCAAGTAGGCGTCCTCTTTCTTCGATCGATGCGAAAAGTAATTTTCATTTTCTCCTGCCCCTTTTCGACCCTGCACGTGACCCTCGTATTTGTAGCATTGTCGCGCGCGCGTCTTGAGCCCGGCATCGCTACTCGGGGACCGATACTTTCGAAGATAACGAAATAAATGTAGTAATTTTAACGAAACTTATCGAAACAAACGCGACGACTTTTTTACTCGAATTTCTGGCTGCCTCGCATCCGAATTGCGTTGAATTTCCCCCCTTCTTTTTTTCGCAATTGGTGAACGATTCTTTCTTCGATATACATAAGGAAAGAAAGCGGATCTCCGTCGCTGTTAAGCGCTCGCTGCCGGCTGAACGGAAAGAACAGCGATATCGGTGCAGGGTTCAACGCGTTAAACGATCCTCGGCTTCCTTCCATTTATCTCTCGACGATCGATCGAACTTTCGCGATCGTAGTCGTCGGTATCTCGCCCGATTCTCCGCTCAAATTTTGCCGACTATTCGCCGTATCGTCCGTTCGTTCTCCCTCGCAACTCGATCGTCCTGGCATCGAAAGCGCGTTCTGCAACGATTGAAAGACGAGGGATATCGATCGAATAGAATAAGTAGCGAATCTCCTCCACCCTTACCTAACCGTTAGGTGTTCGTTAAAGTCGAAGGCAGGCTCTGGCCGCTCGAGCACCTGCCCTTGTAGCTAGGTGTAAAGCTCGTAGTGAAATCGTTTACGACGAGACGGCGTTATTATTATAGACGTTTAGAGGCTACGGTTGCGCGAATGCGAGCGCATGTGTGAGAAAGAGAGTGACAAAGAGAGAAAGGGGTTCCATGCTTCCAAAGGATCCTCCTGTCCTTCGTGCGCGTCGCTTCCGACCAAGCGTCCGGAGTCTTCGAGGCTCGATTCGCGAATTTTAAATATCGTCAACGGTTTCTTTCGTTTTGGAAGATAAAAGTTCCTCCGCCGTCAATAAAAAGGAAAACACGAGCGATTGCGGTCGTTGATAAAACAAAGCATCTCGAAGTCCTCCGGTATTCCTTCGAATCGCTCGGAGTTGGAGAAAACGTTTCGGCTCCGAGACGAACTCGCCGACGGTTTATCCTAACTGTTGTCGGCGCATCCTTAAAAAAGCAAAGGAGAATCTCGAAAAGGGGAGCGATGCTAGACAATATTCGATCGATATCGTCGACGTTCGAGAGACGTTCGTCATTATCGCGATCCGATCGGCGGCAATTAAAGTTTATCGCTGGCTGGGAACGGGATTATCGAAACTTATTTATAACGAACGAGATTCGAAACAGGGCCTTTTATCTTCCTTACCTTCAAACGCAAGACTCGAAGAGACTCTCTCTTCGAACCTCTCTCGAAATCGCCTTTCATTTCGTACCCGGAAGAAAGTAAATCCGCGAAGATCGCCCATTGAAATAACGACTGGAACGTTCTTTGAAAGGCGCCTTCCTTTCGACACCGCGATCGTACTTCTTTCCTCTCTTCGAGACACGTTTTTCCAGGCCAAATCGAGTTTTCTTGCGACTCTGCGTGTGAAAGTCGCCATTACGACGGATCCTGCCTGTTGAGAGAGAGAGAGAGAGAGAGAGAGAGAGAGCGCGCAAACAGGGCCTCGAAACCCTCGGAACCGTGAATCCTCGCCACGCGACAAAATCAACGCGTGCCTGGTCGACCATCCGCGTGATCGAACGATCGCTCGATTGCCAGGCGAAGAGATATCGCGAGACGCGATCGCACTTCTTTCGTTGCGTGTCGAGAACTGCTGGCATTTTTAGGCTATCGAACGAGAAAAGCGCGAGACTGTAAGCAAAAAAAGAAGGAGGGGAACGAAGAACGAAGATCCTAGAATAAGGTGGGATGTAATACCGATGCGAAACCTCCCTCCTCTTTTGCATCGGTTTTTGAACGTGTTTTTTCGCTCTTATCGCTTCGAGTTTGTCTCCAATATCGATCGTACGATAGAATAATATTTATAAGAAAAGATAAAAATAAAAGGAATTGGGTCGATCGACTCGAGCATCGGGTTGAACTACTGAGAAATTCGAGTGATAAAATTTTAAAATCCATTCATTGATACCTTCGATTCTTTGTGCAAGGCGATCGACGCGTCGAGTGGCGTCGATTTTCTCGAAAATTGGAGAAAGCGATCGAGCGGAAAATTCTCCGTTCCTGTATAGTCCTTACTAGCGCTAGAGAATCGATATTATCCTAGTGGCATACAAAATGTCAACTGACCAGCGTGAGTACGTACGAGTCGGTTAACGAGTTCGTGATCGTTTCGTTCGAAGAGAGATCGACTCGACTCTAACGATCGACCGTGCGATCGCGACACCGTCGCCCATCGATAAAACTGATCATCGTGACGCAGACACTCGCGGGACTTTTTTAAAAATGTAACGTATAGAAGAGAAGAATTTTTATTCGAGTCGCGCATCGCGTGATATCCGTTGTAAACGAGCGAAGTTCGTCCAAATTTTCTTCTCTTTTTTTATGAAAAATAGAAAGAGAAAACTCACTCGCGGTGAATTTTGATTGCAACGAGTAAAAAAGTTCGACTGCGTTGAAATCGACGTTCGATAACGATTTTTCGTGACGCTTTTAAACAAAGTCACTTATGCGATAAATTAAGAGAGAGAGAGAGAGAGAGACAAAGCGCCGTAGTCGATGTTCCATCGAAGAGAAAAATCGTTTTTCATTGGCATTCGTGGAAACGATACCCGGAAACGCTTGAAAAATACGTGGATCCGAACTTCGAATTTCCATCCTTTTTACGTTCTTTCGCGCGTCGTGCGACGAACTCGAGGACGAAGATGAGTCTCGAGGTGCTGGCGTTAACGCGGCTATCGGAAAAGCAATAATGTATAAAGTTTACGGTCCAGTGGAAAATGGCGATCGATGCTACAGTGCGCTTAAACGTCGCGCTACGAGCGTGCACCGAATCGAAACAACTCGAGTCCGTTAATTAATTTCTCGAAGAACGTCTTCGCGTGGACGCAGTTTCGTACGGAAGTTCTCCGACCTAACGAAGAAAAATGCGTCCCCGGTCAGGTATCAAAGATCGAATCTTCTCGTCCATTTCGTAACGTTGGTTGTCTTCTTCAATTTTATATCGTTTCCTACGCGTTGTCGTAAACAAAAGAGTAAGTTTTTAATTCGACGAAGGTGACGTCGTGACTTCGCTTCGCTTCGATGACGAAATACGCGACGCGGCCGGCGGGCGCACGGTCGATCATCCATCGGCGACAGGACCGAGAAGTCGCACGCCCATGTCCTCTTAACACGATTAGCTTAGTCCAACGATCGAGCGTCGATCAATCGCGCGTTCTCGACTTCACTGGTCGAAATCATGTCCGGCGGCCTAATTACGATTAGTAGCAAATCATCGTCGTCCTACGTCGTAATTGTTAAATCCTTACGAAATCTGTGCTTCACCCGGAGAAGTCGGCTAGCTCGTAGTTAAGTAGCTCTAGCGATAGCGCGTATATACATACATATATATATATATAT
>JAITYT010000813.1:828637-850429 GCA_025433975.1 Liostenogaster flavolineata
GTGTAATGTTAACAATGAACTACGTCTTACATATAAATATATATATATATTGTTAAGTATGAAGTAGGATCGCTACGAACACGCTCGATTCTTCCTCGAAACGACACGCGTAGGAAATCCTCGAGTTCGTCGAGACGGTTGTAAGTCGTCTCGTTTCTTTGCGGAACGACATATGAAGAAGTATGAAAAAAAAACAAAAGAGAAGGAAGCGCAACGTCTCAAGCGTAGGGCGACTCGAAGCTTCGTACAACCGTCGTAATACGATCGACGTTCGTAAAGTTTCCGGTGCAACGTGAAAAAAATCCGCAAAACCCTACCGGACTCGAGGAATATCAATCGTATTTCGTACGGCGACGTTATAAAATTTTTGTTAAAATCGTACGTATCAAATATACGCGTTTCGTTTGGTTCCGATGAACGCGGAAGCACCGATTGGAATAACGATTAATTTCGAAGTGCGCGCGCGAGAGAAAGGAGAGGAAAGGAAGAAAACGAGGAAAAAAAGACGGGATTCTACTCGAAAACGCGCCTTTGCCTAAGATATCCCAAAGCCTCGACCTAATACGTAGTTCCAATACCGGTGTATAATGTTTACTGTACATATATATACACGTACGTGCGTTATATGTTGGAAACACGCGCACGCACTCACGCACGCACACGACTCCGACACCCACCCATGCATACATACCTGCGTGCATACACGCACGCGCGCACACACACACAGACACACACACACACACACAGACATATATATATATAAATAAATAAATATAAATATATAAATATACATATATAAGAAGGATACACGTGTTTAGTAACTTAACGATGACCGATCGAAGCGAAAAGCACTCGACGAAGAAAGGAAACTGTTTAATCGTTGTTAACGAGTACGAACGTCGAAGTGCAGCACGAAAAATGCGCTTTAAATAGAGAAGGACAACGACGAGCGGGAGTCGAGTTATATAGGATGTATCGTTAGGAGAACGTAAACGTGTACGATGTGTTTGTCGTTTGTGTGCATCCGTGATTCGCGAATGTGATGAGAAAACGTGGATGCAAGAATGCGAGCGAATACTTGTTATAAGTTATTATACAGACGACTACCGAGTTGCCGAGGCGTTGATAAATAAACGATTGGGTCCCAGCTGGGTCTTTCGAATAATAAAAAAGAAAGGAGAAGTACACTCGATGTTTCTCCTATCGCATTTCGATTTTTCTTGCGAGTCACGTCGACGTACGAGTAAAGAATAAGTACAAAGTTCGTAGACTCGCAAGAAAAGCATAACGTTTCCTCGTCCTCTTTATTTATGCATTACTTTTCAGTACTCCATACAGTAAGTACGTACCAATTTTTTCGAAAGTTTCTCTCCGCGATCATTCGTTCGTAAAAGGAAACTACCGTGCCCTACTTTCTTTCTATTTAAAGAATAGGAATTCCCAAATATAGATCGAAGAATATTAATCTTTCTGGAATTCGTGTCAAGAGTCGGTCGATTCGATGCTACGAGCTCATCGTTGAGTATCATCTCGAGGCGAACGCGACGATGAAATTAACTTTAAACCGTGTAATACGAGTATCATCGAGTTGCGAGTTCCAAGTTGAAGCATCGTCGACGAAACGATTTCACTTTCCTGCGTAAAAATTGATAATAATTTGGAAAGATTTTCTTCGCTGTCCAAGACTCTTACGATAAAAGAACCCACGATGTTTATCGGTATCGACGGGTTTCGTTGCTCGATTCTATGCGATAAGCGCCATCGTCGCGACCATCGGCAACATCGCGTACCGATAACGTAGCAAAGCGTATATCTTCGTAAATCGGAAGAGAAACGCTTTTCGAAGACGACGACGGCGGCGACGAAGCACGGATAGTCACGTTCTCTCACACACAAGGAAGAAGCACGCGTTCGAACAAGCCATCCTTCTCTTATTGCGATCGTGTTCGACTCGACCCCGCGACCACGTCAGCTTAACCCCACTTACCCCTCGGCTGCACGAGCTCTAGAGGATTTAAGAACGTATTTCAGCCTTCGAATCAGCCAAGGCATCCTCCCGTTTAAGTGTCACCGTGAACTGTCAAAACACCGCGCCTCCGATAATTGGATTGCGGACGTGTCACCGATCGAAGCTGACGGTACAAACGTGCCCTTCTTCCTTTCACGCGTTACGCAAAAGCGATAGCTTTTTGACAACTTTATCGATCGATCGAAAGATATCGATGGCCTCTGCCGGTCGGCCGACCCCTGGATTAACCCTTTTAGTGCCAGACGACGATACATCGTCGTTTGGAAATGTTTCGAGAAACACGAAGACGCGACTGCCTAGACGGAGCGAGGATGCAGCTTTCTTTCGTTCGAACGTCCTCGACAGCGATGAATATTTTTTATCATTTTGAAGTAGAAACATTTACCGTGAAATCTCGGTTACCAGGTGCTATTTTTTGTTTATATAAGTGCTTTTCAATAACAAAAATGAAATGAAACGAGATAAGTTTTCGTAAGAATTCTTATAATGATCGACGACTCGAATTCACACTTTCACCGTACGATCTTATCGGATTCTTCTTTCTAATTTAATAGAAGAACAGCATTTTTTCTTTCGATGCCGATTGTGTGATATTGTCAAAAGTAAACGTAGGGGGAGAGAGAGATGCGAAACAACCGTTGAACTAATTATCAGGTTTTTAGGGCACTCCATTAAATTCGTAAAAGTCTGATATCTGTAAAAAGAATCCAGACCAGCGTAGCTTAACAATGGATCGATATACGTTACAGCTTAACATCGGGATTTTTAATTCCGTTATCTTCCGAAAGTAAATAATTTTAATAGCCAAAACCGTATTAGTAAATTTCGCGAACGTTCGCTTTGCTTCTACATCTCTTATAATTTTATCGATAAGTTCCTTTTCGTTTGGGTGTTTGGAAATGAAGAAAGAAGAAGCTTTTCTTACTCGAGGTACGGTTTACGAGCCGAATATCTTATCGCGCGATCTATATTAATATCAACGGTTTAACGAGTCTACCTAGAAAACACTCTTCCATCGCGAGTCTATGGTCTCTCGACAAATAACCTCATTTTCTACCCGCGACTCTCCATCGTTCATTCAACTTACAGCTCCATCCTACGACGAATCGATTACATACCGCTGTGCTTCGCGATACAAATCTAATATTAGGAACCTTATCGGAAGAAACTTCCTATTCTGAAAATCGTAAGAACGATGAAAATACTTTCGCGTCGCCTCGATAAAAACGCGCGAATTAAGCGAGACGATGAACGTTCCAAGGATACGATCGAGCATCTCTTCGCATCGGAAGAACCTTCGATCGATGCAAAGAGCGAAATGGGTTCCTCGATCGAGACGATCGATCGCGATCGACCATCCCTCGACGCCTCTAGCCAGAATCTCGTTAGGCACGATGAAACGAAGCGTCGTTAGAAGGACGCGGTACCGCGTCGGAGGGTCGGGCAGTGCGAGCAGCTCGAAGAGCGATGCCAACGGGCGAGTAGCGCGTCTCGTTGAAAATCGAACGAACGTACGCGACACGAAGAAACCGCTCGGTGGAGCGACCAGGGGCGAGGAGTGCAAGAGTTCCACGGAGAGAGAGAGAGAGAGAGAGAGAGAGAGAAAGAGAGCTAGAAGCAAGAGTCGCCACGATGAAGGAATAGAGTAGGGCTTAATCAGTTAGTCGATAGGCAAATTGGCTTAGAGACACCGACCGACCGGCTGCTTTACAGAAGCAGCAACCCCCGTGCAGTGACCAGTGCCCGAGCGTCGTATCTACACCTACCTACTTACCTACCTACCTACCTACCTACCTACCTATCAACCAACCTACCAATCGACCTACCTATCTATCTACCTGCCTGTTTGTCTATCTATCTATCTGTCTGTCTGTCTGTCTGTCTGTCTGTCCGTCTGCCTACCTGTCTGCCTGTCCGTCTGCCTGCCTGACTGATCGACTACCCGATCGACTGCCCGACTGACTGCCTACCTACCTGACTTCTTACCCGTTGGCTCGCTCGCTCGCTCGCTCGCTCGCCAATCTTCTGCCTAACCCGTCGTCCGTCCTTCCTGTCGTCGTTCTCGAAACGCGAGTCCGACTCGGGGTCTCCTATCGCGATGTAAACTGGCCGCCCCTCCGGCACGTCGATGGCCGACGTCGTTCCCACGCTAACACGAAGCACGTGCAGCGGCTAGGACGACCGACGCGACGAGCGAGACGAGTTCGATCTCATCGGGGATAAAAGGCAGCGAGGCTACGAGCTCGAGCTCGAGCAAAGAGCGTCGATGCGATCGACTATTTCGAGATCTTCAATCCCTCGAGCTTCCAGCCAACTTCGTGTCCCGACGATATCGTCGCCCGAGTCCAGCGTCCATGAGATAAACTCAACGGACACCGGTGTCCGACCGTTCCAAACACCGAGTCGATGACGGATTAAACGCGATCCGTCGTGGAGATTCGAAGACACGGTGGACCCTATCGAGAATTGACACGATAGAATGTGCAGCTGTTCGGTAAGTGACGATCCATCCTAGTCGTTTCTCTTCGCCTTCGAGTAGCTTCGTTCATTTCTCTTGTTTCGACCGTGGCTTTTCCTTCCCTCCCCCCCCCCTCCTCCCTTTCTCTCTCTCTCTCTCTCGAAGCAAAATTGACGAAAAAGATAGAGACGGTAGGCAGGAATGCGGGTTAATGCGGCTTCGGTCGGTGGTGAATCGTTCTTCGCAACCGCGGCAACCGACGACGCGTCGATGAAGCGCGAAAGAATCGAATTAAGTCAAGGTAGAATCGCTTACGCGAGATTCGACGCGATTCGAAGCTAAGCGAGACCCATCCACGCGAGCTTCCTATCAATTCGAGTCGCGGTGGAAGGATTTCGAGCGCGCGAAAAGAATTTCGAATTCGTGCGATCGGAGTGGCGTATCTTTCTTTCGAGGAAGCTGGCAAAGAACCGAAGTAATTCCCGAATGATTTTTTCGTACTGTCTGCTCTCGACCTGTCGACTTCTATCGACGGTGAGAAAAGAAACGGGAGTGAGAGCTTTTTCGCCTTTAGGGGGGAAACACGCGCGTCTGTCGCGATCACGGACGTAATTGGCATCGAACGTCGTCGTTGGAAACGTTTCTCGAAATTCAAGGAGAAGCGCTCCTGGGAAAGGATTAATTTCGCTAAAAATGTAGTGGAATTTAACAGTCCCGAATAATAACTTTAACTCTCGCGCTAGCGATGCACGGGGAAATACATTTTCGTAAAATTGGATCCAACGAATAATTAATACGTCGAGTAAATCGATATCACGCCGCGTTAAAAAATTCCGCGTGTTTTCGCGAAACCGCGTTACCGGTCGTGACGTAACGCTTACCTCGTACTTTCATCCTTCTCGCAAGGACGATCGGAATCGTCGAAACGTTCCTGCGCGAAGGAAAGGAAAGGCAATCGTTACCACGAGATACGAGGGATGGATCACTCGTTTCCTGTTTCAGGAATGACGAGGCACTTTCTAATGTTACTGTGCTGCTACCTGTATACGCTGCTTGACATGGCGGCCTTACACTTTCCGTGAGTAAAATGCACGAAATGTACGACCACCTACGACGAAATCCTTGTCCTTCCTCCGTCTTCCTTACCGATCCGTCCAACCAAAGCGAGAATCTCTCGCCGATGCGAGAAGGAAGAGTTTTCCTGTTCGATTCGATTCCTCGATCACAAAACGAAATAGCCCTCGGAATCGAGTCGCGCGTTGGTGCGCCATTCGATCCGTTCACGAGCGCGATTTTCCGCCTGAAACGACCTTTACGTCGAACTAGTAGAGCGAGACGGTCGGAGAAACGTCCGGTAGCAGCGGAAAGTGAATAGCTATCGCGATTAATCGCTGATCGCCGGTACAGCTTCACCGTTGTATCTTGCGTCGACCTTTGAATCGGCCTTTCATCGCGGAGTTAGAAATCGGAGGACGCTACGAGTGCCGATAGAGCCGAGCAAAGGAAATTCTTTTAGCCCGAGCAACCTATTTGCGCCGAGTCGGACCGTCACCAGCGATCACGCCTACGTAATTCGGCTTTAAAACGCGCTAATCGTTCGCATCGGTTAATCCGCGAGTCCTTCGTGCTTTGGGCTCGGTAAAAACGCGAAGATGGCTCTACGATATTGGCTTACGTTTCGTCGAGAAGAAGTTCGTTCCTTCGTTTCGTTGGTAGGTTTTTGCGATTCGGGTGGATCGCGCGACAGGAGAACTCTCGCGTCTCTTCTTCTTCTCTCAAAATCCTCCCTCTGTGAAATCCTCGGTTAAAAACGATTACCTCACTGACAATGAGCGAAACGTCGTCCGTGTCGAGCAAGAAGGACGAAGGTTTCCTCCGGATTCTTGCGACGGCAAGGACGACGACGACGACGACGACGACGACGACGACTACCACGACAACGGATACATGTTACCCCCACCGTCACCTGCCACTCTGTCGAGTTTCAGCGACAAAGTATGCGAACCGGTTCTTTCCACGGAGGTCGAAGGGTGGCATATTAAAGTCGATAGCCTATCGTCTAGTACAATTCGACTTTCGGCGAGAAAGCGCGGGTACCGGTTTTTTCCGAAGATCGAAAGGTAACGCATCAAATGATCGATATCTCACCCAAGCACTTCAAACCATTCTTCGATACCTACCTTCTTATACCGGCGGGGAAATCCTCGCGTCGTATCGTTTAGAGTCAGCCTGTTACCCGTATCTAAATTCTCCACATTTTTTATCGATATTTCACGTACTCCAAGAAGAACGGCCGAACGTCGTCGTTTCTCGTTATTCGCGTAATACCTCCTACGAGGCGACAAATTTTCCTTTATGTCGACGTCGCAGCGAAGAAGACAAAGAAGAAAAGCGTATTTTCGAGAAAATTCCTCATCGCGATTTAGATTCGACGCGTCGATCTCCAACCGATCGAGGACGCGAGGATAGCATCGACGCGTGTGTGTGCGTGTATTTGCGCGCGCGCGCTCGTCTGCCCGTCCATAAGCACGATTATGGTAATGCGATTGGTCATAGAGTGATCTCACCAGTATTACGTATAAGAGAGTAGATAGTAGTCGAGCATACTCGACGGAGGTCGTGGGTTAGCATATTAAAATATCCCCGCGTATGTAAGGAACACGCATACTCCGACGGCCGGCCTTAAAGGTGTGCCAAGCACGAAGACCTATTATGGCTTCCGCGATATTGCTGTTTCATCGGAATCGCGCTAATAATTTTACACCAGAGCTCTAGCGTACGTACCTTTCATGGACTTCCTTTGCGAGAGCGGCCGATCGCGCGCGCGCGCGCACGCACGCACGCTCCTACACATCCTACCTCGTCTACCACTACTACGACGCCTTCGGGCTCCGTCGTTTCGCCATTCGTTTTTAGAAAATCCTTTTCAGATTCGTTTCTCGCTTTTTTCTTTCCACGAGTACATTTTATGCATTTAGAATTACGATAGCGCGTCGACACGATCTCCCTCTTTCTCTCTCTCCCTCTCTCTCGCACTCTTTCCGCGTAAATTTGTAGGTATACGTAAACACGACCTATCCATTTGCGTATACGTATTCGGCATGCCCTGTATATTTTTCATCGATCTTCCATCGTTTTTAGATTAATTAGATTTATCGCCTGTCCACGTCGATTCGATCGTTCCATCTCCTAATAATTTCCTTTTTCAAAGTTTTTATCGGTGAGTCGTTGGTTTATTCCATTGCGCGCGGAAATAACGCGTCGCCGTGCCATAGAAAGTTCGGCTCGAGTGCCGAATGGAAACGATTTCGCGTCTCCTGGCGCGCTAAACGTCAAAAGCGAGAGTGGAGGTGGCCCGGAAAATAGAAAAGACACGAACTAAAAGCAACGAAGGTTAGGTTCGAGTTAAGGATAGGACAGCTCCAGAATCGAACAGCTTGAAAGAATTCGAATCTCGTCGACGGACCGATATCGAGAAGATCCGGAGTTATCCAAAGTGAGGCGCGCGTGCGCGCGCGCTCGTTCATTCGCTCGATGGATCGCCTCCATCGATGGTGTGCACCTACGCACTGCACGAATTGCACGTTAGATCGATGCGACTAGTCGTCGCGATTAGACGGTAGTCGAGTCCCTTCTCGCTTCTCCTTTGCTCTGATCTTTCAGGGAAGCGGACCACGAGGAGTACGGCAGGAAGGAAGCCTCCCTGTCGCTCAGAGACATCCTACCGATCAATCCGAAGCAATACGACAAGCACAGGGCTCCCAAGTTCCTGGGGCAGCCGACGATCGTTTACTTTCACGTGACGGTTCTCAGTCTGGATTCCATCAACGAGGAATCGATGGTACGTAAGGATTACTGCTGGCAAGGGTCCTACCTCTTCTATCGTACGAACACTTTCTTTCTTTATTCATATATTTATTTATTTCGTGGGAAAGGAAGAGACAAGACGAAATCCAACGCGAATACTCGAATAAAAGCGCTTTTATTCGTGTCCTACGTCCAGTTGCGAACGCGTCAATGGTTCCTCGTTTCGGACTCGTTGTTCCGACGCTTCCAGTCGGTGCGTTTCATTACGACGTAACGGCGTAATCTACTTTTCCAGACGTACGTAGCGGATATATTTCTTGCCCAGAGCTGGCGCGACTCTAGACTAAGGCTACCCGAAAATATGTCCGAGGAGTACAGAATACTGGACGTCGATTGGTTGAACAACATATGGAGACCGGATTGCTTCTTCAAGAACGCGAAGAAGGTTACGTTCCACGAGATGTCCATACCGAATCATTACCTCTGGCTCTATCACGATAAAACTCTGCTTTATATGTCCAAGTAAGCTCTTAGACTGGTAGCCTACGAATCCATTCTCCGATCTTAGTCTTTTAATGCGAAATAAAACAATTTTCATCGCTATACCGATCATCGTTTCTTTCAAGATCCTTCTTTTCAACGTCCACTGTCTTTTCAGATTGACCTTGGTACTTTCCTGTGCGATGAAGTTCGAGTCTTATCCCCACGATACACAAATTTGTTCCATGATGATAGAGAGCCGTAAGTACGAGTATCGCGTAACGCATCCAATAGTCCTATCGTGCGTTCGACTAATTTTCCATTCGTTAACGATTCGTTCGGAGCCGCTTCGCGACGAGATCAAAGCGACGGTAGTTTCCGTTGCAGTATCGCACACAACCCAGGATCTCGTCTTCATCTGGAACATGACGGATCCGCTGGTGGTAAATCCTGAGATCGAACTGCCGCAGCTCGATATATCGAACAACTACACGACCGACTGCACCATTGAATATTCCACCGGCAATTTCACTTGCATACAAATCGTATTCAATCTGAGACGAAGACTGGGCTACCACCTCTTTCATACGTACATACCTTCGGCCCTTATCGTCGTCATGTCCTGGATCGCTTTCTGGATAAAACCAGAGGCTATACCTGCGCGGGTCACGTTGGGCGTAACGTCGCTCTTGACCCTCGGTGAGTTTCCTCCTGCTTCCCATCGAGCTCTGCTTCCTCGACCAACCAACCGCTGCTTTTGGATCCGTTTTTGATCAGTCGCTTTTTTTCTTTGGCAACGATAGTTCAAGAATTTAAAGCGCATCGAAAATATTTACTTCGAAACATTCGCTTTGCTAAAAATACGAAAATATCGACGTTTTCGAGCGAGAGAGAAAATATTATGGAAGGAAGAGAGTCGACCGCAGGCGGTACGCGAGCATCGCGTGTTACGATCGAATAGCTGCGGTCCAACACGGACACCGTCAAAAATATAATATAATATATTACGATACGATTACGCAACGTCGAAACGCGCAGCTATTTACCCTGGACTATCGATTATCGTTAAAGTCCTGTTCACCGCTAACCAAAGCGAAACGATGTTTGGTCCGCAGCCACACAGAACACACAATCCCAGCAATCGCTGCCGCCAGTCTCTTACGTGAAAGCGATCGACGTGTGGATGTCGTCCTGCAGCGTTTTCGTCTTCCTCTCGCTGATGGAGTTCGCAGTGGTGAACAACTACATGGGGCCGGTGGCGACCAAGGCCATGAAGGGCTACTCCGACGAGGATCTTCGCGAGGCGATCGACGAGTTCAAGGTTTTCCTTCCTTTTACTTTCGTGCGTGTATTTTTCCAACGGGGATGCGAACAACCTTTTACAAGGAGATTAAGCCGGGTTAACGAGTTTCGTTCAACGCGTGAAAATCGTTACGCCCGATTTTTCATCCAAACGAAAACCAATTTCTAACAACAAAGTGGTTTTGCAAGCCTCGTGACGTTGCATCAATGCACTTGCCTTACGTTTGACGAAAGAAAGAGAGGGAGGGAGGGAGGGAGGGAGAGAGAGAGAGAGGGCGAAATGGTTGTCGATGTTTTAAACGAACGTTTCATAGAAACGATCGAGAGGTCCGCTAGAAATATTAATAAAAGCGACACACACGCTTTTGCGACGTTATAAAGAACGGAACGAAACGAGCGAGACTTCGATCTCGATACGGTCCTTCGTATTTTTAATCCATTACAACCTTATGCGAAAGGAGAAAGAGAAAAGATTCTTATCGTTTTACTAAATTTTAAATAAAGACTCGGTGCACGGATTTGTACGTTTCATTGAGCTCGAGGTGAGCTTTACGTAAGAAGTACGCCTCGAGGCACCAAGCGCAAAAACAGAGCTATCGTATCCCCGATCGGTGAGGATATAACCCTCTAGGGTGGGTGCATAAGAGTCGTTCAAAACAGACACTCACGATGCAACGATGACTTTATACTTTTCTTCTATCTTCCCTGCCCGCGTAAAGTATCGAATTCGTGTTCGATATTTCATACTACAATGGTAAAAGGAAAGTTACCGACCGTCCGAGCGCCTTCGACGTTCGAGCAGAGACGCGACGAAGCTCGTGATAAGAAGAAAAACGCGTCAGGCGTAGGACGAAACGAAGTAGCGTACTTCGGATACCAGATGTCATTCATAGGTAGACCAAGAGGATTTTCTGTCTGAAAAAGACTTACATCGCTCGTAACGGAGACCAGTCTTTTTCCCGCGGATGGTCTAATCGAGGAAATAACTTCCCGAGTTAATCGAGATTCCTAAAATCGTCGTCAAAATCGTTCTCTAGGTCACTTTCGTTTTTGTCAGCACTGACTTCGTCATGCCTGCTATCTTCGAACAATGCTTTTTCCATGATATTTTTCGCCGTGATAAATAGTATATTTATCGATTTTCTCGATCAAACAAACTCGACGAAACATCGAAACCAAGAAAATATGAAATGACACGCAACTAAGATCCAACCGTAAATTACGACGGTTCGAGTACGTATTGGAACTTTGCCGAGTGCAAAGAGTTACGGAAAGTTATTTCTCGCGGAACGTAAAGTTCCCAGAGACCTCGACTACTCGAGGCTACCGTCGATCGAACGAACGCTCGTCGTTACACGCGGCTCGTATCATCTCGATGCGTCCTCGAGAAGCGCGACTCTCCGCTCGAGCGCCATCGCGGTCACTACGTCGTCGTCCTTGTTCTCGCGCGCCTAACGAGCACGCGTCTACAAATCCCACTCGATTCCCTTGGAAAGGCCACCGATTATTTACTCCACTTTCGTGCGAATAGATCGTTTCGCTCGCAAAGCTTCTATTAAGCCGTGCCGACGCTGTTTATACGCGCTTTAAATATCCCTACGGTTGAAGGACGTCACTCCCCTCGACGATAAAATTACTCTCGCATGGGGTAAAAATATATGCGGCGGGTACTCGAGCGCTCGATTGCTTTCGCCCGCGACCGGTTGTTCGTCGGTACGTTTTGCGGTATCCTTCGATCTCGGCAACAGGAACAACGTTTTTTCTATGATAATAAACTTCCTAGCAATTTCTCTGCGTTCGCTACGATTCACGAGAACGTGGCTTTCGATTCGCTCGTGTCTGTTCACGTTGCTTATTCAACGAGGAAAAAGTTACGACGTAAAAGTTTAAAGTTAAGCAAAATGTACGTACCACGTCGAGTTGCGGACTTGAGTAGAGTTTTTACCGGACGTTATACGATGGAAGGCAAGTGGCTCCATTGAAGCACGATTTACGTGTACTACGCGTGAGCGTATAACGTACCATATTTACGTGTCCGTTTCTTCCGTTCTCTTGCTCTCTCTCTCTCTCTCTCTCTCTCTCTCTCTCTCTCGCTCCATCCGAGTACTTTGCCGACGATCAAAAGTATGATTAATCGTTTGCTCTCGAGAGGTGTCACTCAGCTACCGACATTCGTTTCAATCTGACTTGTGTTCATATTTTCATTAATTTTTCCACTCAAACGTTAATGAAATTCGTTCAAAGTAATTTTCTCTTTCAAGATACAAGGATACGTAAAATATTAAAATTTAATAATTACGTGGGTTAATTGAATGCGAAATAATTTTAAATTAGCCGTAAGGAGTTCGTCAAACGTTCGAAAAAGGTTCTCCAGTGCAAATTGTTGAATTACATCGCAGCGAGTAATGAATTTTAACGCGTTATATTTCATCGAAACTGAACAAATTTGTTTTGCAGACTCCAATGAGACCAGATTCGGAGAGGAGCAGAAGTCCCGTGAGGCCTCCGACGGTTCAGTACGATACTTGTTGTCAAGGTAGAGCAACGGCGATCTACATTGACAAAGTCTCTAGATTCTTCTTCCCTTTTTCCTTCTTCATCTTAAACGTCGTCTATTGGAGCACTTTCCTCTAATGAAACGCTTTATTTCGTCGTCCGATGGAGGTCCGAATGCCAAAGCCCAACGAGGCTCCATAATTCCGGATCCTCTATCGGTGTCATAGAAGGCTATCGTAATCTAAGAGAATGCAATTGGGTCGGTTTATGGATAGATTAGAAAGATACGTAACGGCTCGGCCGAACAGCATTTGACAATTTTTACGTTTGAAAAAACAAAACGTTGATTCGTTCAATCGTTACCTTTTATATAGGAAATAGTTCGTATCGGCGATTAGATACTATTAATCGTTAAGTAATTATCGTATAATTTAAGACGCGCTTCTATCACTGTTGTGTAATGATATATCAACGAATTAAACGATATAAGACACGATGGACAATGAATTATTTAGTCTCCTAAAACAGTCTCGGTTTTTATTCCTAAAATACTTTTACATCGAAATTGCGTGATCCTGGAGTCCACGATTCGACAACGAAGCTGCATCTTTTCAAGGATACTCACTCGATCGAGCATGCCTCCGAGTATTATAAATAAGATTTCTTTTTCAAAATAATCAACCTATATTAAAACTTACCGTATAAATTACTGTAAGGACCCTTGATATTAACATCGAAAGATAAAACGTGACTCGTGCTATTAAATTTCATATTGAACAATAAGTGACATTTGTTTAATGTCTGAAATAATATTTCGTAGCCTTCTCTTACAACGTTTATTGGCGATACATTTCTGTCGATAACGATACAAAAGGTAAAACGAGTAAATAATCGATGAGAAAGTCATTTTATACGTTACGAATATATTCTAGTATTTATAAATATTATAGCGCTTGATTTCCCCGATAATATATACGGTGCTCTGTGAACAAAATCGGAGAATTTTCATTTATTCGTCGACAAGTATTTACACTCTTACTATCTACAATTATAATCTACTATGTACATTACTTGTGAACAAAAGAAACGACAATAATAATTAAAAATATACCGTAATATAAAAAACCAATCGAAAGATGATAAAAACGAACGATGCTCGTAGAGAAGGGAAAAGATCGATATCGTAATTATTCCAAGGAATTCATTTGCACGTTCGCGACCACGATCGAATTCAAAATAACGTAGTTACGAATCGTGTCTTTCTGGAAACATTTTCACGTCGAATGTTTTCCATACGACTCGTGTACACGTGAAACGAGCTATACGAGCCAAACGAAGTCCACGCGAGCGTCGCATATGCCTAAAACTGTAAACTGTATTACGCGTAAAACATTTATGTCCTACACCGGAGTTTACATGTGTGTAATCATCGTTGGTAACAATGGTAATCACGAACGTCATACACACGCGACGGTGACCTCTCTTAACAAACTGTGGTATCACGCGCGTATGACGCGAGTCGCGACGTGTCAAGTATATAAGCCTACCAACTGGTCAGACCGTGTGAAATTCAAAGTGAAAATACTTAGTCGTCCGTCTGCGAGATAACGTGTTATTTTTTCAAAGACGGTTATGTTCGTTCATTCGTAACAATCGATACTGCCATATGAGAAGTCTTCTTGTTATCTTCTTCTCCATCATCCTTTCCTAGATGTTTTTTTAATCTTCCTTTTGATCGCGCGCCTTTATTCGCGCCCTTCCCTTCTTTCAATTAGCGAACGACGAGCTGCAATTAATTGAAGTGAGGGAGAATTGCGCTTGGTCAAAGAACAATTGCTTTCACGTAAGGAATCATAATGGAGATGCCTCTGAATAAGTCATTCCACGATGTGACTATCAACCTCGCTGTCTCGTGGCTGTCGTTCTTTCTTTCCCATTTTCCCTCGTACTCTTCGCAATTGAAATATTTTAATTACCGATAAATTCTGTTTGAAATTACTTACTCGTCGAATAATTTATTTGTACGGAATCTGTTTTCGGTGTCTCGAGTAATTTTTCCTTTACGCGCGATAGTACCAGAAGTTCTTACTTGTTTGTTAAAAAGTCACTTTAACGAGCGACACCGCCATACGTCCTAGCCATCTTATTCTTCCCGCTTCCTTTTAATATATATTTCGCGTTTTTTTCTTCTCTTCTCTCATTTACTCTCTCGCGCTCTTTGCGATACTTGTCGCCCCTGCTACTATAAGCCGATTCGAGGCGTACGAAATGCACCGACAACTTAACGCAAACGTTTAGTCAAACATCGCTACTGTGATTCGTTGAACATCGCTAGAACTTTGCCATTTCTTCACGTTGCTTCCCCTATTCAACGATCAGAAATATTATTCTAACTTCGAGAATTACGATTACGAGTCAATAACAAAATCGAATTAAACGATTCGAATGAAATTTCGGTACCAAACGCAGAGTTTATGAATTTCAT
This sequence comes from Liostenogaster flavolineata, assembly GCA_025433975.1. NCBI lineage: Eukaryota > Metazoa > Arthropoda > Insecta > Hymenoptera > Vespidae > Liostenogaster > Liostenogaster flavolineata. The sequence goes on from JAITYT010000813.1 coordinate 843,695, forward strand.
ACAGTCGCTACAATCTTTTCGCTCCAGTAGAGCTTTTAATATTTGCTTCGATGTAACGTCACTTCGAATCCATTGAATTTTTAAAAATTATTTACGACATACCACTACTAATTACGTTAACATCGTTCTCTGACTAAATACGCAACGAACGTCTGCTCAAATAACGAATAGAATTAAAAGATCATGTCTTATCCGTAACATATTTTGATCTTCAGTAATCGCTAACGTTTTCTCTCGCTATTTCGTAAATCTATTGTATTTGAAGTATTGTATGAAAAGTGCAAGAAACGAAAACATTGTAAATATTGTATATGTGCGTTCTTTAATGAGAGAAGTCGTTCTTTTTTCATTTCCATTGTATTTGCAGTGACAATCCCGACACAGTTTCAACCTTTTCAATCGCCTTACGTTAAGTGCCGCAGCTTCTGTGAAAAATACACGCTGCGATCAAAGAACGTGAATACGAAGAGAATTAAAATACAAACGTAAAATAAAGCATGTCGTTACGTTTGCCTCGCCAGTGTGTTCGCAGTATTTATCATTTTGAAACAATAGGGACGATAACGGTAAGATGCATGTCGAGCGACTGTCGAGTTCGTCGCTTTATCTAGATGCGTCTCCGATATTCCAGTCTTTCGTACCTATCCTCACCTGTAAATCAATTACATCATTTTTTTTATTTAATAAAATATATCGTTGATAAAATACTCACGCGTCTCTTCTCTCCGATCGCTTCTGTTGCACTCGAAGAACCGCTACTTCTGCGCTAGCTTTTCTCGTCTCTGTAAATCCTGGTCTCTTTCGGTTATGTATTTTCTATCCAACTGCTTCCGCTAGGCTAGAATAGCCTCTCCGCCCTTCGAGTACGACCTTCTCCTCGATTTCTCGGAGATTAGTCCTGTTCGGTTACGCAATTTCCTCTTGGGCTGCTTCCGTAGCACTGGGATAGTCGCTCGAGTAGCCTTATAGGCTACGATGACTACTTGAGCATGAACTCTCCCCCCTCCGTCATTAAGTTTTTGCGAGAACATTGGCGATCGTGGGACTAGGAGCTAAGGAGATAAAGAGGAGAAAGAAAAGGCCACCCCAGAGCTGTAAAAACATTTGCGGATCTGGCGGAAGCAATCTAACAGATCAGGATCTATGAAGATGAAGAAGGGGCTTTTTGGCAAGCACGGAGGAAGGTAGCGGCTCATCTACCTCGAAATAAACAGTTGGAAAGGAAGCGCCAAGCTGAAGAGGACTACGACCAGAAGAGTGAGTCGAGGAGATCTCTCTGAATATGCAAGAACGAACGAGAGATTTCTGCAATAACAGAGATTGGAGAGTATCCGATTTCCTATACATCTCCTTTACTGATCGTCGATCTGTATGATGACCGACTGAGGGGGAACAGCTCGAAAAAACAAACCCTCGGATATTCGCCAAAATTGCAAAAAATCCTAAGCCTATAGGTAGGGAAAATTGACGAAAATCGCGACAAATTAAAAAGTCGAATTTCTTCATTGCCAGTTTTACGATAGGAGCATCGTATGAGAAGGTTCGAAGTTAATCGTCGCGATAACGCAGCCCCATTTAACGTTTATTCGAATGACGTATCGGATAATTCGCGTGCTTGTACGTACTTCCTTTTAATGAGCACGATTTCACGCACTATTTCGAGATACGTTTCTGCTCAGGTGAATGCGGGGCTTCGTTGATATCATACTTACCTTCGCGTATTCTCGTTCAGGCAGGTTCGAGAGTAAGCACAATCCTGTGCGTCATACCGCTCGAATGATCCAACGAATCGCACTTCGAGGAAGTCAGTCGTACGATAGTAGATAACGGTGTTGTTGTTCTTTTAGCCTTGGTCCTTTGTTTCCCTAATCAAACGTACAGAGCAAAGGAGCAGAAGACTAATAGGCGCGTGAAACTTTACGCGCGGCATGTTTCACGAAAAGCCGCTTGAAACTGGACGACACCGTCTTTACCTCTTCGTGGACTACGAAATTCCACTTCTACGAAAGTCTACTTTCGCGTTTCGCGAGATCGCTTACTATTATAGTTTCCTTGCGACAAGACTCTTATCTAAGCGCGACGACGAACTTTCAAACAATTACAGCTTCATTGAGCCGTGAATCGTGGGAAACGCTTCGCGTCCAGACGATATCACGAAATTGAAAATTCTTTCCAGACGATTTCACACGCGAAATTATCGTTTCTTTTCACCTAGAACGGGTTCCAAATTAATTCGAACATTTTTTATACGTCACTTACCTTACTTTAAAATACGTTACTTACCTTAAAATGGGAACTGAAAAGTCTCCATAGCGTCGTAAGAATTTCACGCAGCCGTGCTCGATGTCGAAGAGAAGCAAAGATATGGCGATTGAAAAACGTCTAACAACGAAATGTACGCGAAAAAAAAAAGAAGGAAAAAAATATGGAAACCAAGGGAGTAAGCACACGGGTAAAAAGGCTACGATCTTGAAGATTATTATCTGGAGTTTAGTTTATTTTCTCTCATAGTAAGGCGTGGAAGCTACCGTAGATGGACAACACCTCATTTTTTTTGTTAAATAAAACTTACTCCTCCGTTCATTTACATCTAGCCAAGATAAATTCGTTACGACATAACGCGTAACGACGCTTCGTTTTACGGCGACGTCTTTTACGTTTCTTGTTCTTCCTCCTTCTCCTCCACCTCCTCCCCCTCCTTCTCTTCTTCTTCTTCTTCTTCTTCTTCTTCTTCTCTCACCCTAGGTGTTATTTCTCTTCTTCTTTTTCTTCTTTTTCTTTCTCATACACGCAACACGCACACATTCTCTCTCTCTCACTCTCTCACTCTCTTTCACTCTTTTACTCTGTTTCACTGTCTTTTTTGTTATTCGGATTAAAAATAGCATCGTTATTGCCGGACATCGATTATCGGAGTTACGGTACCTCGAAATCCGACCGGTAGAACGAACGTTATTGCGAACGGTTCGATAAGTTTAAAACGGTGCATATCGGAGCTTCTGTCGTGAAAGAACGTGGGTCAAGAATTGTCGCGCTCTCCTGCAATATCGAGGAACGTTGTTCGTTCGTCCTGAACGCGTTCGTCGCCGGTTCGGCTGGTCGCTGTAACACGGACGATTCGTTCAAGAGTGACAGAACGAAACGCTTTCTTCGTGTCCTGCCAAGGCTTGTAGAAGAGAATCGTGTGGATAAGAAAAAACGCGGCTTCGATTAGTTCGTAAGAATGTTGACAAACCAGTAAAATTCAGCAGCATCGTACAGCGTGAAATTTAAATGTTCCACAATTTTTATACCGAAAGAGATAAGAATATTTACACGTGCATGAGTGCTTAACTAAAAATAATAAAGACTGGTCGATCTTCGCGACTATCACGGCGGTCATCAGCTAAGTCAAGACGAAGAAAAGACTTTAAATTTCTTCGAAAAAAGTCGAGAAATTGCTGGAAGGACATTTCGAGTCTTTCTACCTGATGGTTCTCTCGAACGAATCGTCCGGCGGGTTCTTTTTGTCAAAATTATCTCTTACCGTTTTCTCTCCCTCTTTCTTTCTTTTTTTTTACAGTTTTTCCCGTCTATCCACGTATTTATCCATATATCTCGCTTACTCGTAGGTAGAACAAACGACGCAGTTCGTTCTTTCTCTCGAGGATTAGAATCATTTACGCGAAATCTCCGTCTACGTCAGGAACGTTCCTGATCCTTGACGATTCATCGTACGATTTACGAGCGAACTGTTTACGAGCAAGAATCGGAAAATTTTATCAGGCTCTTTCGAGCCTAGGCTGGTTGTCGCGAGTTCGAAGGAAAGAAAGAGAGCGAGAGAAGGTCGAAAATCGACCTACGAGTACACCTTACAATTATTTTTACCGCTGGAAATTTCTATTGCACCTCTAGCGTCAGGTTAACTGGAAAGAAGGAAAAGAAAAAAGAAAGAAATTACGAGACGTTTGAAACGAAATGTCAATTTTCACGAATTCGCGCGTTTCGTCGTATCTTGGTAGAGAGAAAGGAGGAAAATAATTGCGATCCTCGCGAGGAGCAACGATGATACGCTCGTAATTATTAAGTCGGAGTGTCGAGAGAATCGATACATGATGCAATAAATATTTCTGGCAGCGTATATCACGAAAGAAATTTTAACAATTTGAACGGGTCCAAGCTCGTTAATGGCTCGTAGATCGACGATGGTTCTCGAGCGCGCGTTCTTCGAGAACGATCGAGATCGACGCGACGATTCGGCGTCGAAAAACGCAGGATCGATACGAAATTGCGCGCGACAACGAACGATTCGATCATTACGGCTCGTAAAAAGAGGGGAACATCAGGATTGTGCTTCGAATCGTGCGAAGAGACGAACGTCTCCGCGTCTCTCGGTTCCACCAATTCGTCGATTTGCCGGACGAGTGCCGCGGTTCCTCCACTTTCCACGGTCCAAATCGAACGTTCGGTTTTTACTCCATCGATCCGCTATTTTTATCGACGACGATCTTTCGGATTCTATGCGCTTCTCTTTGGATCGCAGAATCGTAAGAGCCGCGAACACGCCGTCCGCGTTTTTTCCAATTTGTCCGCGCGCGTGTGCGTGTGTGAGTGTGCGTGTGCGTGTGTGTGTGTGTGTGTGTGTGTGTGTGTGTGTGTGTGTGTGTGAGGCGAAATATGCATGGATATGGAAAAGGCGGGGCACTGTCGTCGATTTTCTACCCGAAAGACGTATCCCAATTCGATGAGTCCTGTCAAACATCGGCTCTGTCGCGACTTGTCTTCTTCCTTCTCTTTCTTTTCCTTTTCGCGCGACCTAGACGAACAAATTCGAACGGACCGTCTCTCAATCGAATATCACCGACGAGCCGCCCAAGCCGCCCAAGCCCAAGCGATCACCGTCCAAGGCGGTACAGGACGGACAACGCAATGCGATACAGACGAAGAGAAAGGGTTTCGTTCGACGAGAAAACAGGCGAAACACGGTCGTGTCGCGATTAGGATCGAGTGCGATCTCGTTCGATCGTCGCGTAGTCTTCTTGGCTTTCGTTGGACGTACGTTCTATATGTGTTCGGAGTGTAGCCGGACGCGGTAGCTTGGAATCGCCTTGGCAAGAGCGGTATCGTTCGATGTCGAAATTAATCGATTTAGGGGGAAGCAGGGAGAAAGAAAATGAATCGAGGGAGAAGACCAAGAAAAGAAGATGGATGGATGGATGGATGGAAAGATGGAAGGATGGAAGGATGGAAGGAAGGAAGGAAGGAAGGAAGAAAGGAAGGAAAATACAGCTGACGCATGCGACAAACAGACGGTGCTGTCAACGCGTTATCGATCTCGCCTCCTAAATCTTTATTTAAAGTTATTACGTCGCTTTGAAAAAAATTGGCAGTACGGTAGTGAATTGAAAGACTCGTTATCTTACGTCTTATTTTTTCCGACTTTTCCCTTTTTTGGTTCTTCCGCTCGTTCGTTTCGTCGTGCGTTCGTTCTCCTTTTTTTTCTCTTTTTCCTTCCGCATCGAATCGAAAAAAAGAATCGAGGGGTCGGCTGCGCGAGGTAAGAAAGATCGATAAAAAAAATGCACATCGAGCGGAAGAAGAAGAGAAAGAAGAAGAACGAGGCAGTGCCTTTCATTCGGTACGCGACTTTTTTTGCCTCTCGTCTTTCCCTGTCCCTTTCGCCCTTTCCACGCGACTGGCCATCCTTCTTCTTCTTCTTCTTCGTCATCTTCTTTTTCTTCTTCTTCTTCTTCTTCTTCTTGTCTTACTTCGTTTGGTTCGACGCACCGACGCTACGAATTCACGCGCACCTACTACTACGGTACTGTTGATCACGACACCGACGAAAATTACTATCGATTACTTGTTTGCTTTTTTTTTTGTGTGTGTGTGGTTACCTTTCTCCCCTCGACGTCGTAACTCTTTTTACGTATAACGTGACTCTTAGGAATTAAAATTGAATTATCTACTACGTAAGGATGGCTCGTATCAAGCACAAAGTACAAAACGTGATATCGAGATCGAACACGCTGAGCGTTCTTCGGTGATTCGAACGTGTCGTTTGAGATTCGTCGATCGATTCTTGGCTCGCAGAGCGGTTGTTACGCTATATCTCGAGGCAATTGACGGAGATAAGCGATAAAAGACGACGCTTCTTCTAATCTACGATGCTTGTACGCGGCTATCGTTTCTTTTTACATTTTTCGCGTTCCTTTTTTTCTCTGCGAAGTCTTTATTAGTCCTACGAAGACGGGAGTCGAAGTCGTCGATCGTTTTTGCGGGAGACTCGCGTAGGAACGGATTCCGTCGCTTGCCGATCTTTTTTTCCTTTTCTCTTTTCCTCTCTCGCGGGAAACACGATAAAAATCGTATATTCTCACTTTACGAATAGAACTTTCGACGGGGAAAAAAAGAGGAATTTTTAGTCGATGGAAAGACGCTTCTCCCCTAAGAATAACGTAACGCCGACGCGCTATTTCCCTTCTCCCGTCATATCTTTTTATCCTTTTATCGACGTTCAAGCTCGATATGTGTATCGAGAAAACGCATCTATTTGGCACACGAAGTGAACTCGACGAAACAAAATTCCGAATGACGTACGAATGATAAACGGTCACGTTGCGTACTGTGTGCTACTCTCTACCTGTCCATGAATTAACTTTTAATAGTATTATCATCATCGTTATTGTTATTATAATTATAATTATTACTGTTATTATTATATTTAAAGTTAACTTTTATTATTATTATTATTAT
>JAITYT010000813.1:875884-899814 GCA_025433975.1 Liostenogaster flavolineata
AAGGTGTTAGCAACGTAAAATACAATCGATACATTCTTAACCAAACTATGCTTGACTAGCGATAAATTCATGATAATGAAGTAACAATCATCTGTACATCGTTATCCTAAGATCTTACCTTAATCAGGTGAAAAGATTTTCTACGGGGGGCGCACAAGTATAGATACGTTATATTACAGAATATATAGGTATCGTGTATATGGATGTACGTGAAGACAGAATGCGTGTGTTTGTGTTTGCGTATGTGCAAATATATAATATATACAAATATTTAAAATTCGATTTAAACGTCCCATCGAACGATGTATCGTCGATCTTGTATCGAAAAATGACCACAGCCCGTTCGTCGCTTGAGACATTTGACCCTCGCTCAATTTTACCGTATTTCCATCCATCGAAACGCTTTACAAAGAAAACTCCTATCTCGTGAATCTTTCATTTTCGTTGGAATCGTTGTTGTTCCATGTCGGTTGGACGATTATCGACGAAACTCGTAACGCGAGTTCAAAAAATCGATCGTCTAGGAAACGACGATCCGAGAATTCGAGCGTGTCTGAGATGTCTAATTTATATCACTACTTTTCCACTCGAAGTGGAACGAATGAATCTTCGTCGAACGTCGTTGTTATAAACGCGCGATCGATCGAACCTTCCAAGGTACTTAGAAGGGAACGACGATTTTAATATTCACGATTACAACGTAATTTATCACCGACCAATAATAAATCGAGATACATACGTGGATGATGGCTCGAAAGAGAATCCATTGAAAAACGATAAGAAAAAGCTCGTTCGAGAAACGCTGCGTCCGAAGTATTATACTTTTGACTTCACGGTCGAAGATACCGTACGTGAAAAAGCTGACACCGATGATTCCGGCTTGAAAGATTTTTCATATGCACCTTATCGATTTTAATAAAACTTCAGCGCGTCGTAAGAATCGAAAGGAAGAATTACGCGTTTTCCGATTTCTATCGAAAAATCTATTCGAATGGACGAAACTATCGTTCGTTTTAACGTAACGACGACGATTTGTTTCTTTGCGAAAAGCAAAAGAGAAAAGACGAAAGAGAGGAAGAGAGAGAGAGAGAGGAACAAATCAACGGAAATAATGGAAATTCCCTACCGAAGCGGAACCACTAACGACGCTCTCCCATCCGTTTTCAGTCGGTCTTAATTGCATGTTAATTAATTATTGGAGTAACTGCGCGCGACGTGGGTCGACGGACTGCGATGTCTGATTCGTAATTAATCTATCGCGTGTCGGCGAGGGTCGAAGCGGAGTAAGAAGGGCTCGAGAGGAAAGGACGGAGACGTCTTTGGTCGAAACGTTAACACGCTCGCCGATGGAACGTCGTTGAGCGATTTTCTCTCGTTATCGCGCATCGACCACGCCGATGAGGCGCGATCGAATCCTCTTCCGTCATCGCAACGGTGAAGTTCGCGTCGTTCGTCGATCCGTAACGGCGAGGTACTCGTTACGTTCTCCCACGTCACTAGTGATTCGAGTAAGTCGAGAGCGCGACGCGACTACCATTTTCTAAGGAGAAGAAGACACTTTTTTCCAGCGCGATTTCACGCACGATTTCCAATAAGAAGGCGAACGACTAATCGACTTATTGTACGAGAATGTTGAAAGGAATATACCGATGAACAAAGGCGAAGATCGACATTGCCGCTGTGAGCGACGGCGCTTCGCCACTCGAAATTATCGACGTTTCACTGGGACGTATTTGAAGTACGACTAAAAACGACTGGAAGGACGCTTAAAAAAAAAAAACTAATCCGTTCAATCGTTCGACAAACAACGTGAAATCCTAAAGACTAAATCGAATCTTTGATCCTCGATTCGTTTCAATCTCGACGCTTGTCACGCGCAAACGAAAAGCGGAAGGAATTTCGATCGATATTTTGCGTCTTCCTCGAATGGTCACGTCGAAGGGAAACATTGGCTCGAACTCGTCGATCTGTGTTTAGGTGCGCCTCGGTGCTTCCTGACAAGACGATCGTCGGAACGATAATGGAACGAGCGATTAACCTGTTGAACGGCCGATTAATTATCGCAACCGAAGACGGCGATCCGTCGTACCTCGTCGACGGACGCCCGTAAAAATCCCGAAAAATCGTCGATAATCATCCAGTCGGCATTCTTCAACGCCCGCGGGTTCGTTAGTCTGCTATCGACCGAACGCATCTGTGTCCATTGGATCGGCAAGAAAGTAATTTCGGTAACGAACACCGACAGAAACGATCGAAAAGGGAAAACTGAAAACCCTAAAGCTATCCATTCGTGAGAAGCGAAAGTACTTCCTCGCCGATCGAAGAGACACGTATAAGATGGACGCGATACGGTTCGCGACACGATTCGCTCGATTTTCGCGTCGAGTTAGCAAGTAAAAAACCGCGACAGAGGCCAAATTTGGTGCGACAGTCGAGACAGACGTTAGGAAGTACGAGTCTCGAAAGATCGTCGTAAATATTTCGCGTAACTCGACTAGTCCCACGGTAGACGAGAAGTTCAAATGAGCCAGGCGCGACGACGAGCCGTTCGTCATACGTACGTGCGCGCCTATGTAGATATGCGCACGCACGCGGAGACGTATATACATATATATATATATATGTATATATATGTATATAATATAATATAATAGAGGGTGCTCGTTACTGGGTACGACGACGACGAGTGGATCGACGTAGCTTTTCAGTAGGGGTACTTAAGATTCAATTTTGTCTTGCCTGGCTGATCTGAAGTGGATGCTCCATTACGGGCTCTCGCTGTTCCTTCGGCTATGCATTATTCATAAAAGCAACTCGTGTTACATTATAAATGTACATTATACCCTCCGGTTAATTCGATGCGACATCGTCGTCGTTCTTTCGAACGTAGGAAAAGCCGCGGTCCGATCGCCCGTCGTTGACTACCTTACCGTCGATTTCGATTTCCGCCTATCGATGCTTATCTCGCGAGATCGAACGATACGCTCGTCCTGTCTACCGTCTCGAGTATAACTCGTCGCGCCCTGTCGTAAAGTCGAACTCGTGCGTTCGATACTGGTCGAATTCGATCGACGATCGTCTACGAGACGCGACTCGACGTAGTTCCCTTCATAGTTGACTCGTACTACTACTCAGTGCGTAAAGTTTCACGGCCTCGACGCGGCTGGCGCTTCATCCAAGTTCGACTTAGAAACGGAAGGAGGGATAAGAGAGTAGAACGGTGCGGAGGACTCGAGGCCGTCGTAGTAGCTTTCGTAGGTGACACGACTGCCGTAGAACGCGAAAAGACATTGAAAAGTCGCAAAAGTTAAAAGGTTGAAAAGTTGGCGATAGGACGAGGGGCCAGGGCCGACGTCTATCTATGCCGCCCACCTCGGCGCTCTCACGACTATCGACCGTGCGATTAAACGCAAGAAGTCGACTAAATGACCGTTTTCGCGTGCCAGAGTACAAAGAGACGACAGAGACACCCGCGACAGTAGTACCTCCGTGATCGACTCTCTGCGATCGTGCGTTCAATGTGTGCGCTACTACTGGACGCCCGCGTTTCTCGATGTAACACCAGTTATTCCAAGAATATTTCTCTACCGAAAGGTTCGATCGTCATTGTATCTGTTTCGTGCGCCTTCTTTCCTACTTTTCGAAATAACGATAGTGATAAATAAGACCGAAATAGTCGACTAACGTTACGACTCGATCAATCGCGTCGAATTTCAAATTTTCGGGTAGAAAAAATCAACGACGACTTTCAAACGTCGCAGTCGTTGCGACCTTTCCGGATCGTCGTCGTCGATTCTTTCGAAAGCTCCTATCGATATCGATATAAACGTTAATGCGTTTTCGTAGACCGTTGTTTATTCGCGTATCCGTACGATGAAAAATCGAAGAAACGAAGTATCTTCGTTCGCTTCGAAATGGATTCGTTCGATCTCAAAGTAAGTATTCGATGTAAATGCAGCTAACGTCTTTATCTCCCTTTCTTTCTTCTCCCTCGAAACATCGAGAGCCTCTCGTCTTCGGCCTTTATTTTTATCCGCTTCATTCTTCGCGCACCGTGCGAATAACGATAACCGATAACCAATCGCCCTTTCTAGTTATTTCAGACACTCGGATTCGTATTTCTCCATTACGAACAAGGCTTAACTCGCGCAGCTTGGAAAGTACGTCTTCGAAACTTCGACCTTTTCCTCTTACGATTCTCTATAATTTTTAAAAGCACGAACGTTCATCTTTCGTAATCGCGCGTCCGATGTCGAGTGGAGTGGAATATTACGCTTCGTTCGCGACACTCGCCAAAAAGATTCCAACGAAACGCGATAACTAGAAAGATACAAAAGTTCAAGCTTTATTAATAGCGTATTACGTTTACAAGCTTAATGTCACGCCATTATCGAAAGAACGAGAGAAAGCGAAATACAGATAGTCATCGATCCGTTAATTATGAAACCGAAGAAGCGATCGTTACATTTTCCTTAGCGCCTACGCGCTATTACCCTCGGCGACTTTACCGATCTTCGAATTAACGCGCCAACGTTCGAGAAAGAGTAATAAACGTCTCTTCGATCGCGCTCGTTAAATTTTAGTCCAATCGACGATGGATGCGTGTACGACACGTACGTGTCGGAAACTCCTAAAGCGATTCGTCTAGCCAAGAGCGCCAACGACACTCGTACGATCATCCGGAGGAAGCCCTAAACGAATAAACGCTTTCCATTGTTACCGGCTAACGCGGTTAACGAACGCTCGAACCGCGAGATTTATCGAGGCCTTGATTCGACGCTCCCGATAGACGGGAGACGAAGAAGCTCTCGCCGGTAATTTAATTGCCACGCCGTGATCCGGTTCTTTGAGAGCAGTCGCCTATATCGAAGGGAAGGCTCGACGTAACGCCACTATTGACACGCGGTAAAGAGAGAAAAAAAACGTCGCCAATGAAAACTTCGTTCCCGATTCCGTCCGACGCGTACCTACGACCTAACGTCAAAAATTCGGCAAGATCGCGACTATTTAGCGATCGAAAAAAGGACCAAAACCAGTTAAAAAAAAAAAGGAGAAAACCAAAACAGTCTCGGGATCCTCCGTGTCGCGAAAGAATTCATTCGCGCGTGTCGAAATCTTTGAAAAGCAGATTCCTTTAAGCTGGCGCCTTATTGGGACAATTTTAGCTTTTACCGCTCGCGCTTGCTTAACCCTAATGACGTCGCGCTACCGAGAAAAGGATGATAATTATAGTCTCGTAATCGTCCCAAAGTCGGATACGGGTAAAAGACGTCGCTAGGTTTTAGGACAAGGTGATATTCCATTTTTACCGCGACTCGTGAAGTACAAGGTCTTTTCTTACCAACGATAACTAACCAATCGATAATACATTTGTCCGTCGTAGCACGGAGTGCGACTTTCTCGACGAATTCTACGAAAGTATATTTAACAAGTGCAGAGTTAAACAAAATTAAAGGACAGATCAAGACGAAAGAAGAAACGGTAAAAAATATGACCTGTCGAACGACGAGACATTCGTAAACATCGTGTAAAAATAAGGAAATTCGTATGTACGCGTTACGTTGGCCACGTGAGATATCGAAAGAGCCTCGGAAGGAAAACCGTAGACTTAAGTCGAGCCACTGTCGGCGGAGTAATCTCCTCGAGGGAATGGACGAACAAAGTGACAAGTGGGGCAGAAGCGACACGCGAACGACTCGAGCAAGTTTTCCATTCTTCCCCTTTTCTTTTCCTTCTCTTTTTTTTTGTTTTCCTTTCGCAGCGTAACGCTTTCACCGAAAAACAGGATCAAAGGCAGGTGCGAGAACGAAACGATTTCTTCGTATCGTTCTCACGAGCTACGAGGCTCGTGATAAAACTTTCGCTGCATCGCGCAATTTTTCTGGCTTTCCGCGCGAGCTAAGAAAAAGAAGAGGGGAGTGAAAAGAAGGGAGGGACACCGCCGCTTGTCTCCTTCTGTATCGCCGCTCCGAACGCGGAACGGATGCGAGCTGCTACCTGTGAAAAAAGACAAGAAAGCGCGAGTGCCTCGTACTTTACGTCTTTTAACCTATTCTTCGCGTCGCTCTTTTTCTCCGTAGATGTCCCAACTTGTAAATAATATTACAGCTAGAAATATTCATACAACAATATCGATTCTTCCTGACAATTACACCAGCGAACAAATTATTCGAGTCAATAATTTATATATTATTTTCGACTGATTCGTAACCGAATTCCTTCGAGTTAAGGTAAACGCATCGTTTCGATCGTCTCGTAGTTTCGTACCGAGCGGCGATTTAATTGCTTCTACTCGTTTTAATAGATAGAGATGCACGAGGAAACCGTGCGTTAACTCAAGTTTGAAAGTTAAACGACCACCTTGTTTCACTTTTATCGCGGTACTATAATTCCTACTTCGTTGTAACGCTTATAAATATTGCCTCGATACGAGATAGAAATGCAACGAGATATTTTTGTAAATTAGAAACTGGAGCCGCATAAACCGAGGGTTTCGCGTTCTTTCGTCTTTCGTAAATTACGTAAGGAAGAGAAATAACGTTACCATTCATGCGCTGGTACCAAGAAACGCGTAAAGAAAGATATAAAATATGAGTTACGTTTTTGTTCTTGAATGTGACCTCGGACTGCAATTTACAGATGGCGTTATGAAAGCTACGAAAAAGGAAGAACGTTTCTTCGTCTTTTCAAGATGGTACGAAAAATATGCCAAGGGAAGGAACACCCAGGAGAACGAGCGATTTAAACGTTGCTTGCCATCGTAACGAAGAAAATTACTTCGAATCGTAAAAGCTTTCGATCATGGAGAACACGTTATTAAAACGGTTAATCGCCTATCGACGTAATTTCAACGACGAAATCGAAGAAAAAGCAACTATTCGACGTTGCATCGTCGAAGGATTTAACGCGTTAAACTCCATGGTTCCGAGATCGAATTACAGATTAAGAAAATAAATTTTCAAGGAAATTTTAATCTTATCGTAAAATCCTTTCGAAAACGAAATCACCCGTTAGATCGTCGACGAACGCGTCTTCCACGAATACTTCAATCTCATCCATTTTTTTCCAGCCAGAGACACGATAGCAAAAGCAAACTTAGCAACGCGATTCCCTAATTAATACCGAAACTTACGTTCGAAAGGAAAATTTCGTGAAATCGTGAAACACGCTTTTTCGCGAATCGTTTGTCCCCTACGAAGAAAGGGACACGAACTTATCGACGAGAATGAATAAATCACAAACTCGATGAATAAATCATGACTCCGTTGCAACGCTGTGATAAAAGAAGAGAAAAAGATGGAAAGAAAGAAGGACTTTTTCCGAACCTGAAAAATGAACCTGACCTCCAATTTTCATACGAATGTTTAATCCTAACCGTTGGAACTCGCGCTTTCTACTTCTCTACGTGTTTTCGAAATCGTTCCTTACAAATCACAAATATAAACGCAAAAGCACTGGAAATAACGCGAGAAAAGAGAGACTGTAGAGATTCAAAAGCACCGTATAACGTCGAAAGACTCTCAGAGGTACGAAAAAAATCGTCGATAATTTGAATTTCGTGTCACACCGCGTTCTCTGTCATCTCGTCGTAGATCAGGCTAATCGTTAATATGTAAATACTGTCTCTCGTGGAGCATCCGAAATTTCTTCGTTGTTGGACGTGTTCGTCTGAAAAGCGCGATCGAAAGAATCGCTAAAGAATTGGTCGACGAACGACGGAGTCGATAAACGTGGAAGGATGCAGCGGCGCGGTCGAGTCGGGTGTGCGTGTCCATAACTCGAGCCGCGGATCGCACCGACTGCCAGACGGGACATCGGCCACGATTAATCGATGCGTCACCACGACAGTCGCGTTTCCGTTCGGAAGGTCTATCGCTTCGACCTTCCATGCCTTTCGACTCCGTTCGAATCGCCTTTGCTCGGGGAGAGAGTGGGCACAATTCGGTAGCACGACGTTCTTCGATGGATGCGTTCGTAGCGAACGGCGCGTTCACCTGCTGAAATTTCCGACGAACGGTCTACTTAGAAAGGACAGGACGAGAGCATCGATTACGATAACGAAATCGATCTCGTGCTTCGAAATCGTGCTCCTGTCGACGGAGTGCCATCTTCGAGGATCACGAGAAAAGTAAAACAACGTACCGTTCGTCGATTTCATCGAAATTCGAATTTCATTGAACGACGTGGAAAGAAAGGAAGAAAAAAACGCTCCTAACCGAGCTAATCGACGAACCGGAGGCTCGATTCAACCAGACACGACACGGCACGATGACAGCGAAACATCGACTTTTCGCAATTTTACGAGAGTAAAATGTCTCGATATCCATGATTTCGTGTTCTCGCTTTTGACGGCGAGTGCCGTCGGAATTGGCCAAGGTCTCTTTCACGCGTGCTACGGAGTCGTTAACCGTTGCCTCGGAGAAATACGGCGATCTCTACGTGTGTTCGTCGTGACGCATCGTATAGGAGGAATTTATTACGCGAGAAAAAAGGGTAACGTCGCCACGACGAAATCGATCGTTTCGAACGCGACAGAGAAACTCTGAGATCTAGCTTCCAACACGAACGAATCGAATTTAATCTCACTCGGTCTCGGCCGCGAAAAGAGGCCGAATGTCGCGT
This sequence comes from Liostenogaster flavolineata, assembly GCA_025433975.1. Taxonomy (NCBI): domain Eukaryota; kingdom Metazoa; phylum Arthropoda; class Insecta; order Hymenoptera; family Vespidae; genus Liostenogaster; species Liostenogaster flavolineata. The sequence goes on from JAITYT010000813.1 coordinate 884,507, forward strand.
AATTCGAATCGCGTGAACGAGAAAGCGGTAAGGCCACAACCAGCCAGCCAGCCAGCCAGCCAGCTGGGTCCTTCGTCCGTGTTTGCAGCGATGCTTCCTTTTCTGGAATTAGTTTCGAGTGGCGTGGCGCCATTGCGGCGTAAATATTGACTCGGAGAAAGGAAAGGCGGGCGGACGGACGGACGGACGGACGGTCCTCCGAGTTAATCGCGAGCGGAGACGCATCCGTGCCTCCAGTGAAAGAGATTCGTTTCTCGAGAGGTCGCGAACGAAAGCGCAACAACGGTGGGAATCTCCGTTCGACTTCTTTCCGATTGAATTTCAGCGTGAATAACGCGCGGTTCCCCCGATCGATCCGATCGTCGCAAACGCGCCCAGTGATCGAGAAGAGAACGATTTTCTACAATATTTCCCACGCGCGCCCACGTCCGAACAAACGAATACGATACGTTCCAGTCTTGGCCACTTTCCAACTATCGAGCAAATAATAACACGAAAGCGTGGAAGACGTAACGCGACAGCGACGACTCCGATTCTAACGACCTTCGCGATCGTCGAACACTCGCCATTCTTCTTTCGACGATTCGTCTGTCAGTGATTTGAAATAATTATGAAGAACGTAATCGCTAGAAAAACGACGAAAGATCGCGGCACGTATTCGATCGAAATTATTGTCTCGCCGAGGCAATACCAACCGAGACGTTACACATGTTTTGCGAACGTCGACCACTCGTAAGCGCGTCAGAATCGGATCGAATCTAAATCGTCGCTCGTAAACAGAAACACAAATTAGAGCCAAATCGAATTTCGATGAAACGGCGATGAATCGTTCGAGAAGGATGAAAATTAGTAGTAGTAGTAGTAGTAGTAGTAGTATTAGTCGTCGTCGACGACGGGCCATTCGCCGAGCGACGATCGAAGGAGACATTGTACGATCGAGATCGACGTATGCTCGGGAGCGCGTCTTTCGTCGAGGAAAACGAATCGATCGTTCCGGATCGAATACGAAAGGATCGAGAATGAATGACTTTGCTAAAAGATGTTCGCTCTTTTTATTTCGTTAAAGGATCTTTGCCACCAATCGTGATGAATAATCTCGGTTAGGCCGCGCGATATGGAATAAAGGATGGCAAGATCGTATTAGGTACAGAAATTCAATGTGTTAACGACGAAAGGCTGGAATGTAACGAGTATTTTAGCGACTGGAACGACGCTTACAAAATCCGCGAGTTCCAACGAGTCGTCGTCGACCGAGAAATTACGTTTATAAATATCGACGTGTTCCGGGATCGTCCGGATAAAGTTTTCGCGATCGATTTTACGACGACGAACGCGTTGGAAGGCAGTAATCGCGTCAACGAGTACTCCTAATTACGATATTTTAAAGATTCGACTTTTTTCGATCTGAGATTCGTTACTACTACGAGGCGATGATAGCGGCGCGAGAATTTCCACGAGAACGAGGAGCTCGAAGGGATTATTTGGAAAGAAAACGAAGACGAATAACCGACGCGCGTGAATCGCCCGCGAGATTCGACGATATCGAGGCTGGATCGCGTCGTTTTCGAGATCGCTATCGAGACGAAGGAAAAATCAAATTCGGAGGTTGGCGCGAAAGGAGTCTTATATGGCAGTCATTTTTCGTAAGCAGTGAGGTACGCGAAAGAACGTCGCGCCGTTTCCCGCGATTCGACCGTACGATGCGAACCAGCCGCGAATCCTTTCCTCCACAAGGATTCCTCCTTCCTCCGGCTACGTACGGATAGCTCGCGATTTTCGTAATTCGGTAACGATAATGATCCTAATAATAACTAAATATCGTTCCCGATAATGAATTTAAAACTATAAGACTATGGTAACGATAGTGTATAATCGTAACACTGATAACAGAGATAATATCGTTGTCGAGAGCGATGGAAAATGACGGTAAACGTAACGATGAGAATGAAGATAACGTTCGCGGAAATAATAACAATAATGATGACAACAACAATAACAACGACAACGACAACGACGACGACGACGACAAGATAACGGTGATAATAGTAAAATAAGTAAAATAACGATAACAAAGGTAATTATCGCGACGAAAACCTTGGGGGCCCTTCGCTCTCATAATTCAAAACTCTACCTTACAAAGAGAAGATACAGGGTTTGTCTTAAAGTCTACGATCGGAGCCGGCGAAGGGTGTCGCACTTCGGTCTATCTTCCGTCCGTCGTCGTGAGCGAATGTGCGCGCGTTTCTGAATCTTTCGTTCGTCTTCTTCCGTTCATCCTCCTTCTCGTTCGTCTTCCGCCTCGCCTCGCCTCGTTTCGCCACGCTTTGCTTCGCCTCCTCGGCGCGCCTTCCCCCTCGTTCTCGACTCGCCGATCGGCGAATACGGACGCGCGTGAACGCTGAAGAATCGTGATCGAAGGGAGACGCGACGCGTGGGAAGACGCCAACGAGGTGCGAAGCGATCGACGATCGGTGCCGAACCTAGTGTGAAAACGAGGAAGAAAGGAACGAATGGACAAGGAACGGACGAGAGGAATCGATCGAGCTGGGCCAACGCGGCAGAGAAGAGACCTCCGTACGATAAAAGGCGCGAGCTCCTTCCGTTTTACCGTGACTCGCGTCGCACGTCGTTTCGGACGATGAACGTGCGAATTTACGCGACATCGCCGCGAGAAAAGGGCGGAGACCCACACGGGCCGACTTCGACGTTGGACGATTCTTCCCGATCCGTCGATGCTCTGCTGGCCGATGTCTCGTTGCCCTTTTCTCTTGTATTCTTTTTTCATTCGTAAGCATCTAAAAGTGGAAGACATGGGACTGGGACTGGATATGTCGAAATTTCGACGAGAGAGAGAGAAAGAGAGAGAGGAATTAAGAGAAATGAAATAATTTCCTCTCGCAAGAGGAAACACGACCTTTCTAATCTTGCTACGATATCGCGAGAGAACGCGTCTCGTCGATACGACGAGGAAAAACCCAAGGTCGATCTCTTTCGCGGTCATCGAAATTACGATGGATCGGCCTGGATTGAACACGATTTTCGTCAGATTCGACCTCTTTTTCCTTGGAACGCCGTGTGAATTCGAACTCTCTTTCTTTGACCTTGCGACTGTACTTTTCGAGTCCGCTTCGATTGTCGATCGTCGATCAACCGAAGAACGCGTGTACAAAGAGATACGATGAGAGGAAAAACAACGCTTCGCGTACTTTGGAGAAACTTTAGATGTAATCTGCCACCTGGTCGATGTTGATCGTCCTCAAAAGTAGACCAAATTTCTATCCTTACGACTCCTATACTCCTAAGATATTTTTTTGAAGAAATACGATATTCCGTAAATAGACGAAGAACGAAGAAATCTAACTTTCTAGGATGTTAACTACCGTTCGAGATGATTCCAATAACGAGCCCGGGACGAATTTCTCGTAAAGAAGAAGACAACGAGTCGAAGTTTTCGAACTTAACTACTTCGAGAATGTGCCTGGAGTAAAGTAGATTCCGCCGAAGGTACGTTCGCGACATCGTCGATTATCCGTTCGACTCGAGATGTTTTTCGTTTGACCGAAAATGCACTTCCAAGCGATAAATTTACATAACGCTTTCCGCTGCGCTCGCTGTACTAAGCTCGCTCGACGATTTTTCAACGGTGCCCTTCTTCTATCCTCCTTTTCGTCTCTTCGTCATCGTCATCGTCATCGTCGGGCGTCGTCACCGACCTCAGATTTTAAATTCCGCGGATGAAACGTTTCATTAATACGGAGCGGAACGAAGCATCTCAATTAATTCAAGTATTTCTCCTGTTATCCTTCCGCTCTCATTAAAGATATCATTCCGAGACAAGTTTTCCGGCAAGAAAGCCGCGGATAGACGCCCGTTGTTTTACTCGAGAGACGCGGATAACGTAAAAGACGAATATCTCCGATTCGATCGATTTTAACAGCCATCCAGAGAATTCCCGATGAAACCTCCGAGTCGAACGTCTCGACGATGATCGTATCTCGCCGACGATCGCCTTTCAAATTAAACCATCGTGAACAACGAGTCGTTTTCCTCGATTACAAGAGCACGCCGACAGATTTTATAACGGTAACGATCGGAAATGATCTTCGATTTTAATGAAAATTGTGACACTCACGGATTTCAAGAAGAGACATCCGTGGCAATCGCTATCTCCCGATTCCGAGCCCCAACCAACGAATAAGAAAAGGACGAAGAAGGAGCGACGAAACCAGACGAGTCATGCGTTAACGTGGAATCCAAAGGAAAAATCGAAGAATCGAGGAAGCGGCGTAAGGATGAACTAACGAAGAAAACGGCATCGGTGAAAGTCGAGATACCAGCGCGTCGGTTAGGGCGGATAAGGTTCGAGTATAGCTCGCTTTCGGCGAGGGGTGCGCTCGTCCTCGATCTGTCGAGCGACCAAGCCATTTATCACTTCTCATTTTCCCTCGTTAACGTCGAGACCCCGCAACACGGCAACTGATTTACGAGTCGATATACGTCGGACTGCCGAACGTTCTCGTTCGATATACGTCAAGCCGCATCGGTGATACGACCTTTTTAATCCGCGATTAAACCAACCTATCGAGACACTCGTCTCGTTCGAGAGAGCGCGAAAGGGAAACGGGAACGAAACGATGCGAAAAGGAGAAGAAGAAAATTTTAGTCTTGGCCAAGAGTGTCCTTTGAAATTTCCAAGACGAGTCGATTAATTTCGGAGTTTCGAAAGCTTAACTCGAAGGATTATGACGCCATCCTAGTCGACTCTGTGCTTCCGATTCCTTGGCGATGGTTCGACGAGGATCGACTCTCCTTCCTCGACTAGATAACGCTTCCAACGTCGCAAAGCCAAGTTGGAAATTCGGATATCGGATACTAGCCGGACCAAAATCTGGAATATCGCTTGCGCGTTTTTGGAGAATTCGAGAGTATCTCCGATTCCTCATCGATGGGCACGAATCGATGGATACCACGATACGAGGTACGCCGTACTCGCTAATTTCTAAGAGCCTCTTACGAAGGAAAAAGGTAGCAAAGACGAGAGCCAGAGGAAAACGGGAGACCTCCCTGTATGAACGATCGGTTTTAATTATGCTCGGACATGCTCGTTCGTTTACTCGCAAGTCGACCGAGACGCGAACTCGTCGATGAGTAAGGAATGAAAAAAGGGCTGAAAAGAGCTGAGTTTTCGTCGAAGGAATACACCGACTAATAACAACCGTAGGCTCCGTCCATCGAAAGAACTACGATCGATAAAGAATCGCACAATAAATTCAATTGGATATTTGTTCGATCGAGCAGTTAAAAGAAAATTGTGAGTCCTTCGAAGTCGAAGCGCATTTTAAATAAACAAGACCATCGAATCTTGATATTCATCGTTTCGTAGATGAATCGTCAAATTTATTAGAAAAAATTATCAATTTTCAGACACCGATTGGGAACGACTGCCGTAAGACGAATGCCGATCGAAGCTAACGAAATAGACGAATTAAAGCAGCATTCACATTCAAATTGAAGAGTAATTTAAAATATTTCAAATTCCAATTTAAGGAAGAATAAAGGGGTCGCAAATTATCCCGTCGGTCGGCCGATTCCGCTTTCAGTGATTTAGCGGTCCTCCAAGCCACTTTTCCCAACGTCTCGTTGTACCTCGAATCGCAATCGACTCGTTAAAGTAAACATCGCAAGTGTCTTAAGAAGAGAAACGACGATCGATTGTCGTCAAAAGGAGAAAGAAATTCCTCGAAAGAGGAAAGAACGAGTATTGCATAGGATTGCCGAGATATCTCAAAGAAAAGCAAGTGTCCCGTGAAACTCCTTCCATACGATGCGATACTCTTAAAAACGCGGAAACTCTTAAAAAAAAGAGAGCGACTTTGCTCGCTTTGCCGAGACGTAATCCTAATGCGAGTGCATACGGATCTCGCGGTGGTATTCTCGCTTCGAGCGAACCTCCTCCTCCTCCTCCTCCGTTTAAGTGACGTAGCTTACGTCGGCGAAGGGCGGCTTTATTTCGAGTTTCTCCTTTATCGATGCAACTCCGCGAGAAACGCCTTTTTTTTCTACCGTCGACGGAGACGGACGTCGTCTTTCGGACGCTTCCAAATAAAACGGCTGATCCGCGTCTGAAGAAACGTTGTTATTACGTTGACTTTACGTAACGTATTACGTACTCTAGTAAGGAGAAAAAACAGCGTCGTTGTACGAATTTCGAACCGTTTCGTTCTACGATCCTAACGCTCTGGAAAAATCGAGGTTGACGCGATTTCCCACGAGGAAGGGGAGAGATTATGGCGCTGTTAAGCGAGGTCGAACGTACGCCGCTTAACGCGTTAATAAAACAACGATTCCATTTCGCTAATCGACTACTACGTTAACGATTTGGTAGCGCAATCCGCTCGAAATTGCGGGGGGTGGGGCGGGAGAGTCCCTAACGAGCCATAAAGGCTTCGTACGCGTAAACCAAATTCAACGATGCCGTCGCCCATCGACCAATGTCGTCGCTTACTTTGCCCAATGTAAAGCGATAAGAAGGCTTTCGTCCTTACAGGGATCTTGTTTTTTTTTCTTCTTCTTTTTCTCTAAAAACACGATCGTTCCGCGTTAATATGGAACGTTAACCGATGGAATCGTCCCACCTTCGATCGAAAGGGGGATCGAAAAGAGCCACCAAGGCGATCTACGAAAGATCGAACAGCGCTGGTGGTCGTCAACGGGCATCGAAAAAACTTCTTTTTTTCCTCTCCTCATCCGTATCTCTCTGTCGCGGATAGCTAGGCGAGGTGCGATGGAGGAACGACGCGATCGAGGATCGAGGGATCTCGAAGGTCAACAGTCGAAGGTCCAATCCCGTTTAAGGTACGGGGAGCAACTAGCGCCCCTTGAATCGCCGATCGATCGGCTCACACCCTCGTCTCGTTGTAAGGACTGGAGGAGCTCGCGCCCTGACGACGCCTGTCCTCGCCAGGCACGTTGAACGCGACGTTCGGCACCGTCGTTGGATCGTCTAAGTAATGTCCGAGCTGGGGTCGGTTCTGCCCGGTGGCGATTGGCTGCGATTGGTGAGAATGGGAAGAGGACGAGGGTGGGCCCTCGCTTATCGAGGTTGTCGAGGCGAGAATTCGCCGACCGCGTACCTGGTAACGCTGGGGGTAACAGCGCCCGCAGCAAGAGTGAAGAAGGCCGCCCCTGGAGGCAGTGCTGTGGGCCGGTGACGTCAACGGCGACGGCGAACCCGGTCTCTTCGGTGCACCGTTATACGGTACCTCCATCTCCACGAACTCGCGATCCTGCCAACAGAAATATCGATCTTGCCTTAGAAACGATCGGTCGTAGGGGTTTTTTTCGTCTAACCGGTTCGTTAACTTCCACGTCATCTCGTAAACGCGCTTTAGGAAATGTCGAAATTATCCTACGTCATATTCACACTCGCTTTTACATTATCGAGGAAAACGCCATTCAACGCGTTAATTACGCTTAAAAGCGACCACGCTCTGGCTTGGGAACACTTTTAAACCTAGTTGCTCGACGATATGTAAATCTCTCGCAACCTGGAGCCAACCGGGGACCAAATAGAAACAAATTGTTGCGGCGGGAATAGAAGCATCGCCGACTAAACTTTCGTCCACGGAGCCATTGTGTTCGACTGTAGAGCGTGGCAGCCTGCTAGCCACGACGGGAATTACGTCAGTGGTAGAACCCAACTACGCCTTCGGTTCTTACGTAAAGCAACTGTTTTGCATTGTTTCGTGGTGTCTGCACGATGACGCGCATCCAAGAAACGCGCTCGAAAGTAAGAGAAGTAGGGTTCTATTAATTTCTTCCATCTAAAAAGTTTATTCCGAAGAAACGTATATCGACGACTTGAACGAATTTCCTTTTCACCTTGGTTCGTCCTAGTACACGGTGAACGTTCGATGCATTAAAATCATCGCAAAACTATCGTTTCGCGTTAATCGTTAGCCGTTTGTGTTAAAGCTTTTCATTTACGATGACCCGCAGTTTGGTCGATTAATTTCAAGTATCTATTACGATCGAGCTATTATACGTATTTGTCGCAATAGATAGCAACGATGAAAGTATCGCACGCTTCCCATTACCCCTTAACACTTTTAGTAGTAAAAAAAAAAAAAAAAGAAATCGTTTAAATCACCGTTGTAGATTTTACGTTTTTTGTTTTTATTATCACTATATCTCACGAATAGAGACTAGTCCGAAACTGAAAGGATTATTAAATCGGTCGCCTGTAAAATCGTATTTACGTGGCTAAATCGTGTCACTCGTGCGATACGGCGTTTGTATTGTACATAGTAACGTCACGTAAGAAATTTAAAATCTATGAAAAATCCGACGTGGTCGGAGATCGAGTTCGAGATCGTAAAGACCAAACGTAACAAGTACGACTTTATTCCGACCCTACGAGGGAACCGTTTAACTTTACTCTTAAATAAATTATTTTTAAATCAATCCAGATAATCGATAACTGCAACGTTATAGTACAAAATAGAGCGTTTTCCCTACCTTAGACAATTTCCACTCAATTGTGTAAAATGAGAATCGAAGTGTAAGAACGCACTCTGCGTGATTCTTTATATATAGATAGACGATACCGCCAGCATCCTTTATGCATGCCAAGTTCGTACTCGAATAGAACGTACGAGTAACGCGTTCGCGATCCGTCTTTTTTTTATCCGACGATCGAACGAACGCAATCTTCGTCGTCGTCGAATTATCGAAAATATCGTACTATCGCGATGCGTGAAATTCGTCTAATAGCGATACGTGGTTTTCCACGATATACATTTTCCTTGGGTGTTCGCAGAAATGGGAACTGCTTCACTAGAAAGCGAAAGTGTAGTAGAGTCATGCTCCGAGAAATAAGGAAAAAAAGAAGAGGCCATACACCAAAGAGGTCCTCGTGACGAAGAAGAAGGCAACTACAGATGGTCTGCCACTCTCGACCGGTCTGTCGTCGTTTCATTCTCACGTACTCGCAACGCTCGACGTTTCTTTATTTTCAAAAGCGTCTCGTTCTACAAAAAATATCTTATTAAACATTTAACCATTTAAAGAGCGCGTTGTTTCATGGCGAAACGAATCGCGATGCGCGCAGAAATTCCACTGCGATAAAATAAAACTCCTTAACGGATGGAACGACGACGAATCCTAAATCATTGAACTCACACACTCTCTCGATCATCGGTAACTTCACGATACAAAATCGGATTTATTTCATCGATTTTGAAGCGAAAATTCAAACTACAGCATGCATACACGTGTTATTACCATTGCGTGTCTACCATCCGATCTCGAATCATACCAATCGCACGATAGCGATGAGACTGAAAGGCAAAGAGAGAGAGAGAGAGAAAGAGGACTGGAATGAAAACATGAAAAGAAGCTTCTACTGCCTGCTTACTCCAAGCTCGCTCCTTCGCATCCCTTCCTTCCTTCCTTCGTCCATTTATGATTCCTCTCCCTTCGTGCGAGTCTCCGTCGTATCGCAGGGATACGGGCACAGATCGGGTACCAACATCGATGATCGTTTGTCCGCAAAAGCGACAAAGATACGGCAAAACCAACGACGAACCGTTGTCGTCCATCGAGATGCCGCGTAGCTACTCTCTCCTACTTCGAGCAAATCGAAAGAGACAAAGCGGAGGAGAAGATTCGTATTTTCTTGGACGATAGTCGTCGGATATCGATAATCCGCAGGGTTATTAGCGCGATATCAACTGCCGCGTTACCGTACCAGAGAGAAACGCTAAGGAGGAACGAGAGGTGCCGTTACTCGGGGGACAGGCTCTCTATACGTATACTTGAAATAAAAGCCGGATTAAAGTCGTCCTAGTGCTCCTCGTGGCCCTTTTCATTTCAGGCTCGTCGCGACGCTAACGGAGAGACAGCTGAGCGTGTGGAAATAAAACGCTACCTCGCTCCCAGAAGGAAGATATCGGTCCAATAGGAGAGCGCTTTACTCCGCCTCTCCGCCCGATCTTTCTTTCCTTCCTTTTCTTCTTCTTCTTCTTCTTCTTCTTCTTCTTTTTCCTTCGGCCTAGCACCACCTTCACACCGGTACGCTTCTCGTGTCGTTCGTAATGAAGCCGAGGACAAGGAAGTCGTAGTTCGATATCAGAGCGTCGGAGTATTAAGCGGAGTAACGAGACGCGTCGAACGATTGGCTCGCAGGACGAGAGCGAAAAAGGTCGAAAGGGAATTTAGGAGCGTGATATCAGCTCGCCTTAGCAAATAACGCGATGCGGCGTATCGTGGTTGGCGCGAGCCACATCCACGAGGTCGCACTTACTGTCGCCTTTACGGCTATAACGCGGTCTCTGCTTCTTCCGAAATGCGCGTTCCGTTCATCCTCGTAACGCGTCTGGTAACCTCGTTATTCGACGATGCCGACCACGAGAAGACGCGGTCAAGCAAAGCAAAGGCGATTACTGTTACGCGAAAACACCATTCCAATCGATCCATTTCCCCTTCATTTATCGATCTTCGAACTTGGAACTTCAGTCGCGTCAAGGAAGTAGAAAGCAACATGAAAAACCGCATTGTCTATGGGATCACCCAATAGATCGTTGCCTTCCGTAAACTTTCGAAATCGAAACCTTTAGCATTTATACGATTAAAAATTTCTCCCACGAGCGAAGCAATTCGACTTTTTAAAAGTTAGAATAGCTTTTCGGGAACGCAGCAGGAAAATGTCTTTTATTTAAATTTGGTATTCCGATGCAGCTGCTGTTCGTGCATAATTCACGAGCCCCGTTAAAAATAAAGAACGGTTAAAAATTCTCTCTCGAGGATCACAAAATCTTCGAACTTTAACGGATGATTAACTTCGAATGCGCTAGAAATCTCTCGAATCTTGGTAATAACTCGGACGTTCTTCGAAGCTTACGAAAAAGCGAAACGTCGGATATTTATTCCGAGCGGCAGGATTTTATGCTTCGATCGACTTCGCGCTTATTACGGCGTCAGTAGCTTTTCTCTTACATCGTTCTCTCGCGAGGAAGACTTTCGTTCGTAAAGACGTCGCTGAACGACGTTCCACACCCTTAAAACGGCGAAACGAACCGAAGCGAGAATTCGTTCGAGCGTCGTATTACGGGCTGACGTTGGAGTATCCCTGTTTTTCTGGGAAGCGAACCTCGCCGTAATCGAACGGAAATGCCTACGCGGTTTTCGGACTGCGAAGTCTGCGGATTCGAGAATTCTTCGATAACGGATCGCCCAAGACTATCGTAGCCCGGCGATTCGTACCGACTACGATTTCCTTTAAAAAATGAGAAAGAAGCGAGCGAGAAGTAGAACTAAGAAATGGACGAAAAAACGACCAGCCTTTTATTTAACGCGATTCGGGACTAACGTTTTGCACATTATCGTTAGTCGATATAATCGAAAAATATACGTTTCGCTTGAACAACCACGAAATATCTCGTTACTAAGTTTCGTGCCGTTTCAGAAGAAAGAAAGATGCACGGTATCGTAGGCATTTAATATAAAAGAATATCGTGATTTATTAAAGTACGTCCCCAAGGAGAGAAAAGCAAACGAGCACGAAGAGAAACGAATATAAAGAATGTCGCACGTTTTAACGACCCCTTTAAACGAGTCTCGCCTCCGGTCTTACGAACCGGTCCTTTCAAGCAGTCATTCCGTGTCCGTCATAACATAAAACAAAGAACGTAGTGCCGTTGATTATCTGCGCTCGGTTTGGCGTGACACGCGCAGATTCGAGCACACGTTACAAAAGTTACTACGAATACGTCCGTCTTTGGGCGCTTTGCGCGATGCGATAAGGAAGATACGATGGCAGGCAGAGTTTTCATTGGTACGCGTACACAAAAATAACGTCGGTTGGCAAAGTTTCGTCTGAGAGCACGATAACGGGTATCATCCGAAAGATCGTTCGCCACTAAGAAAACGATAAGGTCCGTATTTACGACGTAAGGCCAGATTTTTGGAATATAATTTTTCACGCTATACGCGTATATTTCTCCCGATTAAAATGGAATTTTACAACGTCTTTCCGAACCGTCGGATAAAATATTACTTTTTATTAGTCTACGTTGCCGCTCGATCGATCTCTCGGATCGACGAGACTGGTCTCCTGGAAGCGGTTAGAGTTAGCCTAACCGCCAAACGCGTAACACTTTCGTTGTGAACCGCCGAACCCACGTACTGCGACACTTCGAACAATTGTTTATAGGATCGATCGTGTGTGCGTACTACAACCCACGTGGTCCACGACGTCACCATCGATCGACCGTGTCATCAGCTTTCCTTCGGTCGCGCTAATTGTAATTACCATTCGGTCGTTCTATTTCCAAGGGAACTCGTTACGATCGATTGGCTTAAGAAATCTACGAGTCCGATACGGATCGGAACGACATCGTATCGCACGACTTTCCAAACAAAAGAAGAAAGAACCTAAGAGGAGAATTTGACAGGAGAGCGAAATAAAAAAAACGTCAACGTAACGGAGCCGTTCGCGATCGATCGTCATCGATCTTACGTAAGCCTCGATTCGAGAGCGATCGAACGTAATCTCGAGAACCCTTGTCGTTCCCTAAGGCCATCGTCGGCTCGTTCCCTTTTTTTGTAGGAAACACGAGATACGATCTTTTCTCGCCTTGCCAAATATAATATCGACCGCCCGGAAATAAACGTCGATGAAGGAAAGCGCGAAACGTCCGTCTTGAAACGCGTGACGCGGAAAGCAACAAAGCAGAGAAAAGTCTCGTTCCAACGAAATGGAGTAGTTGGTGTAATTGAACATTGCCGTGCCTCGGTATTTTCAACGTCATTAAATCGATATAATTTACGAAGGATGATGAACGAGCGTCGATGTTCGCTCGTTAAGAAAATGAATTTTCGGGAGAAGTACGCGCACGCTCGAGGTACGTAAATATCGATCAGACTCTACCGACTCCCGAGACAGTTTAAGACGAAGCTATTGCTTATTAATTATGGCAGGCGTGTATTACCGAACGATTTCGTTATTACGAGATAACTAGCGCGGTCTAACCGCCGCCGATCGTTCTCGTCCTTTCGCCGGCGTGCAACCTCGCAAGCGACGCTTATTAATCGCGAATTACTTTCAGAATGAAAATTTACCCACGAGATCATCCCGCCCTTACGAGATTCGAGAAAGCGTACGAGACGCGAAGCGTTTCGTATCGTTTCACCCGTTAATCGTCTTCGAGCTAAATTCGTCTTTCTTTAATTGGAGAAGCCGTTAGAATCGTTGACCACTCGATGACATCCGCGTAATCTTCGGGAAGTTTCCTCGAAAGCGAAGAGACAAAGTGGTAAACGATGAAAGATCGATTCTCGTTGGCATTTTCTCATCGGGAAGACGGTGTAAACCTGGGGTAAACAGGGTGGTCAAAGGTCTCGTCGGCTTCCCGGGCGCTCGAGAAAACACCAAACGATCGGCCTTTGCGACAAAGTCATTAAAACGACGAGCTGCTGCCCAGCCTAGCTTGCCCGTGTCCGTAGCGAGCTCCTTCCGCGACGATTGCACTCTATGTGCCACGCGAGATGGAAAATCCGGTCGTGCCCGGAGGGCTGGTTATTGTTGGATACCGCTTTAGCATCGCGCGCCTTCCCTATAATTAGCCGATGGTATGACGTCTCTCAACATTGAGAAGACCGGAATTCTGATAATATTTGATCGCGCTCGAGAGCAAACTCGCGATCGATCGATATCGCGCTCGAGAAGGCAGCAACGCGTAGGTAGAAGAATTTTTGCCTTTCTTTTTTGCCTTTCTTTTTTGCCTTTTTGCCGTGGTCCCGCGGACGACTATCTGGAAAGAGACGAAGAGAGAATCGGATATACGAATAGTGAGAGAGGGTTAAGGACCCTCGAGTCCAGGACACGGGCTTCCCCGGGAACGAGTAAGGACTCGTTCGAGTTGCACAAATCGAAGGGGTGGTGCTCGCGGGATAAGCTCGTGGGATTTTAACCGGTAAGAATCCGCCGCTCAACATTTCCCGACGGAAGAAAAAAGTACTTGAAAGATAATTTCCAAGAATCGGCGGAGAGACTCTCGGAAAAGCAAATATGGGACGGTGACCGTATCGATCGCGGCGTAACCGCGCCGAGACAAAATTAGTGAAAACTAATTTAGATGGCCGATGGTCGCGATCGAGCGCGAAAGTTGGCAGATATTTAAAGAAGCATCACGCTCGTGCACGAATATATCGAATACGTGCGCGACAAGATGACGATGTCTTAAGATATAAATTCCTGATTAATGCCAATAAGAGCGGGGAAGAACGAAAAATCGTCGAAACCTAGTGTGTCGCTCTTTCGAGAGCATTATTTATAGAGTTCGAACAGATTCGTGCTCGGTCGAAATAGTCTATCGAATATTTTTCGAAGGGATCGCGATATTTTTTATGCACTATTAGAAAATCTCTCGGGCCAATATCTTTCGTATGATTCGTCATTACGTCTGGATTCGATTCGATATCGAGTCTACGTCACTGAGCGAAACTCTGGACTCTTTGATCTTGTACGTTTACATATACCCATACCGATGCTCGTGAGCAGTATTTACCAAGGCGGTTTTCAACGTTCTCCGCTTTACTAATAAACGCGGACATCGGGCAATAGAATCGCAACTAACGAAATTATGAAAACGATCGTCGAAAGTCCCCAAGCCTTCGCTCGATACACTCTTTAAGTTCTAACACTCCGAAAGACTTGACGTTTTTTCAACTCTTCAAACCGTAAGGCCTTCGAGAATCGCTGATATTGAATTATGTATCATAATCGTGCTACGTTAAGCCATACTTTGGTAAAAGAAATTTTAAAACCATGCTTCAACAGCGACGTTTATCGTCGAAGTCAATAACGCGTAGGACAAATCGATCGAAACTCGAGGCATCGATAAGAAAAGTCTTCGAATAAATGAGTCGTCCTACAGTAATTACGTTCGCATTGCATTTCTCGCTTTCCAGAAACGTCGTTCGAACGACGAGATATCGTTAGAAGGCGGTTAAATGCTGTCAACGTCCAGGAAGGGTCCAAAACAGAATGCACCGCGTGTACAACGATGCCCAGAAATCTCCAGGAAGTAGAACGACGCGCCTCCGGGCCGTGCGCACGGTTGTCCGATGCTTCAACAAAGGCACCCGGAATCGCATTGCTTTCTGGGTTAAGTACATACACGAGTCGACTGCAAGAAAGACCGAACGCGAACGGTCGCGAGTGAAAGAGTAAGAGAAGAATGCGCGCGTGTGCTTGTGTGTGTGTGTGTGTGTGTGTGTGTGTGTGTGTGTGTGTGTGTGTGTGTGTG
>JAITYT010000820.1:5729-24560 GCA_025433975.1 Liostenogaster flavolineata
ACTTTATTACTTTATCAATTGTTAAAAAATAATATAGAATTTTTGTTTGGTTGGGTAGACTCGATTGACATTCGATAGTTTATCGAATGTCGACAAAGTTTTGTAAATTTTGTACAATCCCATACTTTCGAAACGCAGAGTTTTGGAGCGAAACGCACACAATTTCATCTGTTTTACCTTATACATTTTTGAGAATAATATAATATATCTTATGATTTTTGCAAAGTGGAAGAATTAGTCAGGAATGTGCAACTTCGTATTATTCTGTCATTTTGCACGTGTGTTTTAAATTCGTCTTTTATATGGAAAGTTTTGTATCTGATAACCTGATACTCGATTATTTCGTCGATCTTTGAACGTCGTGGAAACCACGTAGGCACGTAATTATCCAAATTGAAATCGGAGGTCTACCAAATCCACGGATCTTTTTATAAGCCGCCTCTAAAAGCATTCGACAGTACAGAAAAGCGTTTCATTAATCGTTCCAGGAAGATCTCGAAACTGGGACGATCGTAGGACGTTCGATCGTGAGTGCGCGTTTTGCTAGGGTTTAGAAAAATGACGTAGAAAAATGGAATGTCGAGCGACGAAAGAAGGCTAGCATCGAATCGGCTGTTTCATACGGAATGGGTAGGGGCAAGCCGTAAAGATAAAATTGTCGAATTGATCGCGTGCCGAACGTCGTCCTTATGTTATTTCGCGATTTTAATGCTCTGTCGTCATGAAGCGACACGTCGGTCTTCCTTTGGTGCACGATGCGACACTACGCGTCGATCGATGTTAAGGGAAGCAGGAGGAAAAGTAGTCGAGAAATGCAAAAAGGCGAACCCGAGTCCCCACCAAAGGTCGACTCTTGATCTCTCCAATGTTCGATATTTTTAACGCTCTGTTTCTGGCCTCTACGGTCCTTTCGTCGAACCTTTTCCCTTTTTCGTTAAAACTAGACTCGAGCACGGATCTGTGTGTATATACGCGTTGGATAAAATTCAACCTCTGGATTGAAGCTGCTGGTTAAATTGGACCGATATCGAGTCTGAACTTGATATATAAAGCGCTACGCAAACGTGGCATTTAATTTTTCATCGATCGTATTTAATTTCGATAGACATCGATTCATCAATGTCCTTCTGAGATATTCCCTTGCCTTTCTCTTTCTATCAAAATCGAGTCACTCTTCGATGCTGACCGCGTACGAACGATACGTACGTTTCGTTGTGGATCGTTCGTTATTTCCTGACAGTGATTCGGCCATATTTTAATTAATCGCAGTTAATTGAAGAAGATGGATCGCATTTGCATCTATCCGAGGAGATTAATGTGGTATTTAATGGAAAGGTCAACGTATAGGGAGCATCGCGTGGATCGTTAACCACGGTCATTTCTCAATGACAAAATATTAAACCAAAGGAAAACAGGGAGTACGAAGAAGAGGAAGAATCTTTTAAACGAATATTAAATAATAAACGTAAATAATAGCGTTAATCTGTACATTCGATTATAGAATCCCTGGAAATAAATGGCTTTCGCGCGATACTCCTTTCTTTATCGGTGAAGGGGAGACTCAACCTCGTCTTCATACAATTGTCACATTCCGACTTTCGTCTCTTCCTCTACTTCGTACCTAATTTCTCTCCTTGTCTCGTGGAAAGTCTCCTTTCAATTTTATTCCATTAGGAAGAAAAGGAAGAAGAGCGGACAAGCGAAAAAAAGCTGAGGTAGCTAAATTTTCTCGATAACTTCGAATCTATGAACGTGTAATATTCGCGTGTACTTGCAGTTACGACGAGGAAATATAAGATAAGTTTGGTATCGTTGCGAAATTTCATAGCTACGTGCAAGACGCGATGTTAGCATCGTGGCAGGGTCTCTTTCGCGAACCGTCCTGATCGCGACCGTGAGAGAAGAAACGCGTTACACCCGATTACTAAATATTTCTCGAACGTATTTACGCGCTAAAGAAGAAGCCGAAAGTCCGCAAATGCTAAGGGTTCGCTTATCTAGAATCGACGATCTCTTCGTTAAATCGTCGCTAGTTTCTACGAGCGTGGTACCAGCCTGGAAAAGTTCACACGATTTTCACCGTAATTCGAGATAGCGTCGTTTCTGTATAAATACTGCATATTGTCATTAGTTCGATTTTAATTTTTTACTCGAGCTTTTATTTTCGATTAAAATTGTATAGATATAACGATGATAATATTAACACAATACGTGAGCATTAGCGATACTAGATTATATTGTCGATTTAAACACGAATTTCATTGTAATTTATTCATAACCGATGTATACAGAATCGAATCTTTCATCAATGTTCGCACGATCTTTCGACTCTGAACTTATTTCATAGTAAATTCGTTCGTTACGTTTCGCAAACACGTGGATAAGTTTTAATTACTCGCACCCTCGCGAGTTTCCTTGCAGGGAATCGGAATGGAGTTTATAGTCTCTGAATCTCGTTTGTGAACTACCATTTTCAAAAGAACGTTTGAAACTTTAATTACAATTTCGTTACTCTTTCTATCGCAATAAGGACTTCCGAATGACGACATTGTGGCCATCTTTATCGAAGTCTTTTTTATCGTAAAGTACTTCGAATTTCAGAAAGATATCAGTTTTAGCTTAACTATTACGTATATTCAAGTGTGATTTTTCCATCAATTATACCATGTTAAATTAATTTTAAAAATAGCTTGCACTATACGATATATATACACCTCGTTGAATAACGAAAGCTCGAAATGGAAAATCCTGCTCACGTTTAATCGAAATGCAAACTATCTTTTTCAATTAACTATAGGAACACCTTATAGTTCTTGAATCTTTTTCGTTAACGAAGAAAGTAAGTGATACAATTTCAACAACGCGATAGAAAATTTCGCTCTTTTAAGCTAAATTCGATTTAATTTACCGCATAAGCGCTTAATATCTTCTATATTCTATAAATACAAATTCCAAATTCATTTTATCCAGGTTCTGGACATCAAAATTACACTTAACGAAATAATAGTCATGACCTTTGATACGTGGTCGTGATTGTTTCGGCTCGTTGGGTCGTAACGCGGCTATTAGATTGAAATTCCACTCGTCCAAAGAAAGAGGAGAGAGAATGAGAGAGAGAGAGATTCAGAGGAAAAAATCCACAGCTTGTCGCGCACATAGAAAATGTACGAAGAAAGAGTGAAAGCGCTCTTGTCGAATCGTTGACACAAATGCACATTTTCCCGTGCTTCGTCTTTCGCTTCGAATGCATTTCGAGTTCCGTTTTTAACTAAAGAATCGCATAGCTTACTTCTAGTCGCGACCTGGCACACCAAATACAAGTGTCTTTAGCTATGGAAATCGCGCTACTTCTTCGCGCAGCCGTTTGTCGATACACTTTAATCTTTTCATCGTAAATCGATAATTTCGTTATTACGTACTTGTAATTATTATAATATATAATGTCCTCTTATTTCGCCAAAATCTTAATCTCGCTGGACGATAATGGATCGAGTCGTGACGTATATGTATGTGGAATTGAGCGACATAGCCATCCAAGACAGGTCAAACGCATCGACGAACGAT
Organism: Liostenogaster flavolineata; assembly: GCA_025433975.1. NCBI lineage: Eukaryota > Metazoa > Arthropoda > Insecta > Hymenoptera > Vespidae > Liostenogaster > Liostenogaster flavolineata. The sequence continues at coordinate 9,294 of JAITYT010000820.1, forward strand.
GTCGAGTCCAATCATCGACTCGATAGTCGATTCTGACATGCGACGGACGTTAAACAGCACTGCAAGACGAGTCTATTAATTCCAACGAATCTTCGATGTTTTACGTTCCTATCGCGATAAAATATTGAACTCAAGGTTAAACCGTATAAAAGATCTCGCGCGTCGGTAAATACCGTCGTTCGAACGGGTTATGCCATTTCTAAGTGCTCTTACGAAATCCAGTTTCGAGTTGAACTCTAAATAGGTCAGAGAAGATAGAATGACGTAACCGAGTACTCTAATTGGCCCTTGGAAGGTCGGATAGACGAGGGATTCTCGAAAGATCAACGGAGACTCGATGACGTAACGAAGAACGTCATCCTTTTAACCCTTTGCGGTCCACTGTCCAGTAGCACTAAACATTTTTGATTGGCATACTTACAAGGATTCTCTCTAAATTTCTCTTAAACTTCCCTATGTATTCAAATTGACTAATTTCGTTCTAAAAATTAACTCGGACCCGGCTACCAACGCTCTAATAAAATCAATGCACCCCAAAGGGTTAAGTCCAGCCTTTCAAAGGCAGATAAAAATGCAGTGACGTAAAGAAGTAGAATTTTTCCTTTATTTTCTTTCGGTTGCAACTTATCCCTCCGCTATAGAATGTAGAACAAAAGGTAGAAAAGTCCGGTAAGAAAATCGTAGGCCGCGTGGACTCACCTGCTACTGCGCCTTCTGTCTTGCGAGTGCATGGACGCGATCGCGGAACTGGGCATCGATCTCAGGCTGCTCGTGGTCGAACTGGATGGACTCGGTGGTACCGGGAGCGGATCCTCGTCGATAGACGTACGATCGGGCGTCGGCGGACTCTTGGACCCCGAGCCGTGGTGATTCTGATGCAAATGATGCAGGTGCAGCCTCGCGTGGTCCGGATGCAGGAGACTGGCGCGTCGCGATTGTTGGGGCGTCGTTGCTGGACTATTGCAGGCGACGCCGCACGGTGATGGCGATGCCTTGCGAGAGAGAAAAGGACACGAGGAGAAAGATAGCGAGAACAAAAAATAAAGCGCGACCGATTGTTTCGATGCTAATTTCGGTTTTGGACGAGACGTCGTCGTCGTCGTCGTCGTCGATTGAATTCGGTAGGCGACGACAAAGGTGCCGTCCGTGTATGTATGTGTGTGTACGTGTGTACGTCTGTGTGAGAGAAAGGGAACGCCGGATGCGACACTCTAGCGTGCATAGAAACGATTTCGTTCTGCGAAACTTCGTCTTTTTTCACTCTTTTTTACTCTTTAGTTTTTGTTTTTATTTTTGCACTTTTTCGACGCTTTGATCTCGTGAAAGAAGAAAGCGGAGACGGTTCGTTCCGTTGAACGCTCGAGGATTCGCGATTTTTTTTTTTTTCGTTTCTTTTCTCGTTCGCTTTGTTTTTTTCGACGCGTACGAGGCGCGTCAAGGAATTACGTATGTGTACCGTGGCTCTTTGGCCGCACGGTTTAGCCATCGTCGAACTGTTCGTACAGGAGACGATGACGGATTTTATTTCTGTCTCGTCTCGTCGTCGAGTCATCGCGTGCGATCGGATCGCGTGGACGGCGAGCTCGGTCTTACCTGGATCGACTCGATGCCGCTGTCGTTGACATTGTCTTGGACGTCCGGGAAAACGAAGGCCTGCGCCTGACCGTCGGCCTCGCCTCGTGGGGAATCGCTCGGCCATACCTGCAGAAGCGGAAGTCCGCTGCGGGTCTCGCTGCAGACTTCGGCTACGACGACGTTGCTCTGGGCTCCGTTGTTCAGGCACAGACGGCCCAGCTCTCTCAGTGGCTTCTGCTGAATAGCATCAACGATTAGCACGCGTTAATGGTCGTTCCTTCGAGACCAAGCGTCTCGAACGAGATTAATCGATCGTCTTTACGCGTATTTCGAACTCTCGGCTGATCGAATAGTTTCGAAGGTTCCAACGTATTACGAGATGCTAATTCGTCTAACGTTAAAGTAAACGTTTTATAATCGTCTATATGTAAAGGTCTTTTGCGATTCTATCGTTTTTCTTCGTTCTTTTTACAGCTATCTTTCGAAGGTTAGTACTTTTTAAAAAAATATTAATTTTGTATTTGTAGCGCCACGTGTCCGTCAGACCGGAAATTTTAATTGTACGGTGATTATTTTAACACATGGTATATATAGTATCGGAAGGAAAGAAGAGATCTTTCGTAGACGTTCGAGTTAACGTTTCTGCGGGAGGATCGAAACAAAGTCAAAGTACAGGATTTACCGCTTTAGTTTTTAGAAACATATAAGTGAAGAAACGATGACCCAATGAATAAAATAGACCGCTCGTTATGGACTATCGCACGAAATTCATCCATTATTCAAGAAATATTATAGTCATTCCGAAGTCAAATCGATACAACGACGCCTATTATTGCCGTGCATTTCCACTCGTTACGTAAAGCGTTCGGACATACATTAAACACGATGTTGCTGTTGGATAAGTCTCGTTCTAAAAATATCGTATTCCAGATTCTCTCTTTAACGTAAAAAACTTCCAAAGAATTCCTACGTATCGGACGGATTCTTTTCCCTTCTTAACGATCGGTTAACGAGTATCTCGTCGATGTACGATTATAATAACCCAGTGACCGAACGAAACGTCCTTTTTCAACGGTTTAACAAAGATATTTGTCCCCGCTGTTTCAGAGTCGAAAGAAATATTTCATCGAAAGGAGACGCGAGCGGAACGAAATCGATTCTTGGAAATCGTTAATGTATTTAATATCCTTTGATCGGTCTTACGCCAAGCCAAACACAAAAAAAAGTTCATTACCGGAATCTCTGTAGTATCGTTGCAAATTAGCAAATTAATCGTGTCTTCGATCGCGACTCTTATTTTCTTCGGTCGATGCTTAAAACTGTAAATTATGGACATCGTACTGAGAAACATAGACTACCATTTTGCAACCTTTAGGACGTACTTGATTAGACAGTGGCAAATAACTAAGCTTATAAGTACAAAAATCATCTCGTATCGAATGGGGAAAAATATCCCAAAGGTATTACCGTCGATCTGGAGGATAGAGATTCTCGAGCGACACAAAACGACTTACGACAGACATTTATAAATCGCTCGTAGCATGCAACACGTTGATTCATGTTGCCTGATGTAAAAATATTACTCGATAAGAGAGTCGATGCGTTACTACGATGTGTCAAACAAACCGGCAGCGAACCGATTTAAAGACGTTTACCATCGAATCGTTCGCTGCTTCTACTACAAAACGAAAACGTTATGGTGAGTCGCAATACGGTAAGAGTAATCATCGATGATATATGACGATAGCTCGATGATATAAAACGAAGCGACATTCAAACGACAATATTCATAGAGGGAATTATCTCGTCTCTCGCATAGTTCGCACGACTTAGACTCGTTCGATGTCCGAGATGGATCTTATCGTAGTCGATGGGGTCGAAGTTGGGCGTCGTACGACCGTCGTGTGCACGTACGTGTGGACGTCGTTGGTCCGTCGAGGCTCGATAAAGCGTTACGACAAGCGTGGCGAGGTTAAAACGTGACGTCCTTCGAGCGACGCGATATTATTTGAGAACGATACGCGAGACTGCGCAACGCGAAATCAAATTTTTTCATCAACGTTACGTGCCATTAATGGAAAGAGAGGGAAAGGGAGGAAGAGGGCGGAAGGGGGAAGTACGATACATCGACGAGATAGAACGTCAAAGAAACCCTTGGACTATTAACGTCCTACGTATATACGATGGCGATTACATCATTGCATCGACGGACGCTAATTGCCGAGAAATACATGTCGCGATAATCTCGTGGCTGCCTATTTCCCTGTGCAAGCAAGCCTCTGTCATCGATGGATCGAGAGTAAATCGATTCGTTGAATTATCCTTGTTATCATTCGTATACGTCATAACGACGTAACGTCCGAGATTATTCTTCCGGTTGGGTAAAAATCGCAAAACTAGCTTTCATAATTTTTTCTAGATACCGTACTAAAGATATAACGTATCGATTCCTTATCAGTTGTCTCCTTTCGAACGTATTAATTATTATACGTAAGAACTTTTTAAAACCAACAGCACGTTTCTTTCGACATGCGAAGGAGAATAAAATTTCAATCAAAGAAGCGATTAGTTTATCTTCGCGTCGTGTCGACGCGTACGAAAGTAGCCGAGCTATAAACGGTTCACCGCTCTGGCTTGCAGCGAGCGCGAAAAGGTCGTCTCCGAGTTCGCGCAAAAACAGCGGAACGAGGAAGGCTGCTTTGGACGAGTAGGGGAGAGGATGGGAGGAAGATTGCAGGAAGAGGAAACGAAGGAGAGGAGGAGGAAAAGCGGAGGACGATAAGGGTAGCGACGATACGCCATGGGATCGATATCGACGAGTGACACGTACGCTTCAGCCTTTTTTTTCAAAACGATGATGCAAGAAGGCCGTTTTAATGTCGCGGCACCACCACGATATCCCTGCGACGTTAATAGAGTATCGGTCAAACTGGTGACCACGTACGCACCGAAGGAAAAATGAGATTTCGTTTCACTTCGATACGAAATCCATCCATTCCCTATTGAAGATTAATACCGAAGCTACGAGAATACGATCGATGTAACAAGAGCGGTGCTTAACGCCAAGACGTTAAGACGCTTAACGTGGAGAAAGAATTACCGCTACCTGAACTCGACGACGATCGTGCAACTTAAAATGCCGATCGGATGACTTTAGCCTCGATCGTTTTTGGCCACGATGTAAGACACGAAAATGATGTAAATCGTCGTTGTTTCAGATCGTATCGAACGGAGAAAGTAGAAACGATCAATGATATGTAATACGAATTATTCGCGTTGATTACGTTCGCGTTGATTACAATAATGACGTTGCATAACGATGCGATTATATTACACAACGATGGGTTTGTATCGATCGTTCTGCACCGAAAATGATATACGTGCATCGAGGATATTCGTGGCACTGAATAACATCGACCACAAAACGCAACGAGCCGATTGATGTCGAGTTAAAGCGTGAAGTGGGAAGGCAGGCGTCCGAAACCCAAAAGCGTCACCTTGGCTTCGCAAAGTCATTTAAAAGTTAAAATCAGGACGTCGATGGCGACTCTTGTAATTAATCGCTTCTAAAATCGCAGAGTTTGCGAGGATTCGAGTATAAGACGAGCTCGTAGAAGAACGCGAATTTCCGACATTCGAAGGAATGTCAGGGGAGAAAAATGCTCCGATGCATTTTTTCAAACAACATATATTTTAACGTGACATAATACGATACCTGATCGGTTTCAATTAGATAGAGTTAGATTAGATTTATTTCTAACTCGTTTTATCGCCAATATGCGAAAAAATAATTTATGCTTTGATTTAATTTATGAGTACAGTTTCTTCTTAAAAATTGTATCTTACAGTCGAAGAAGATTAAAGCTATCGTCTTCCTGTTAATTAAATATTTAAGCAATTTTGTATTTACCTGTTTAACGTTGCTACTTAATCAGGGAATATTTGTGCGGTATTGGACCCTCGAAAGCTCATCCAACGTAAATGGAGGAGAAAATAAAGGAAAACTTTTTATCGATACGAAGACGTTGCGTGGCGGGTATGAAGCCATTGCTTACGGCCGATGCGTACAAAGAGGGTGAAATTACAAATAAATTTCTCTGCCTCCAAGGAAATTGCCGCTTTAAATCCGCTTTCAGGATTGGCGAAATCTCGAGGAAATTTCGTACGCTCGCTCGTGAAAGCTCCCGTTCGTTTCCGTAGACGAGGATTTTCTCGTTATCCTCGCGATAACGCGGCATAAAACTTTAACGGTGAATAATTTTTCCGCGAGTTCGCGAGGGTGGCAGAAATTTTCCCGAGATGCTTATCGACGCGTCTTCGTCGGTCAAAGAATTAAACTTCTCTTCGCTTATCCTCTAATTCTAAAGAGATTCTTCATTTCGTCTTCTTACAGCTTTGTTCCATCTCGTACAATTTTTCTTTGCATATCATCGTGACACGCGTAAGCGATTTCGTATATGGATGCCAAAGATTCAACGAATTCGAAAGGTTTGTTAATTTCGACGTTCGCATTTCGAGCGTACAAATTGAAATTATCGTAGACGTTATAATTATTTTTCGAAAGGTACGACGAGGGAAGAAGACCAAGACGAACTTGTTTCTTCTCACTCGGCCACGTTCTTTCGTGGCGGAAGACGAATCGAAGACGAATCAATCACACGATAAATCGACGATTGCTCGCGGCTGTTACTCCATTGGAGCGTGTAAAACGTATAGAGCAAATACGAGACAGTAACGAGAATCCTCGCGTAAATGTCATTTAAAAATAGCGCTCAACGAACTAGAATCTTTCGTGGCGATAAACAAATTGCAAGGAAAAAAGTCCCGTTAAACTTTTACCGAGAGGATCGCGTGGGATAACGTTAAATACCTTTATAATATAAAATGATAGAAGGAAGAAGCAAAATGTCCAGGGGTCTAACGAAATTGCGCCGATCTACTCGCCATTTTTCTTATCCATTCAAACGCGGTTTGGATCGTTCTCCGGTGTAATCGTTCTATCGCGGAGTTCGTTCGTACGACAATGCTCGATCGATCGATGCAAATTGCGCGTTCGTTCGATCGGACGTTGATTGCAACCACGGAATTTTAGAGAGAAAATGATTTAGTAATTGCACCTTGCGAACTTAGTTGAAAAGCTTCGGCTTACTACTGCCCCGAAATCCATTATCTAAACCAGATTGTTCCGTCGAACGCGGGATGCTGAGCGGAAGATTGATTTCACGTCCTCGAAAGGCGTCCTCTAGAAATCGATTTATATACTCCGTATCAATTTCCACGTGTTCGATTAAAAAATGGGAGGGAAAAAGGAGAGAGACGGACGCTCGAAAGTAACACTCGCTCCTACCTTTGTTATCCCCTTTCGCATTCCATTCTTCCGATGGAAAATCTGCCGATTAATATTAGGTCGATGCTAATGAAATGTCGCGTTTTTAAGAGAATATATGAAACTGCGTATCTTTTTTCAAAAGCTATTTGCTCCATTTGCTCGCGTACAATTTTTCCAGCGAGATTTTAATGCATAGATGCCTGTTTTAAAGAAATTCAAAAGAAATAATGAAACGGAACACTTGAGAGAATCTTCTTCGTTGAAACGTGACTCTGGCAATGAACGGTACGACTATAAATGAAGTTATGTCAAAAAAAGCATAACGTAAACGAGAAGACGAACGTTCGCGTGCAAAGAAAATTCGACATTTAATACGCACCAACCTAATATTTAGCATCTCGGCAGATCTCCAGAACGATGCGTGATCAAGAGAGAGAGAGAGAAAAAGGCAGAATTAAAGAAGTTTAAAGATGTCGGATTAATTCGTGCTTCTTGGCTTACTTGGATCAAATACGCAAGATCGACACGCGTCGAACGTGCGCGAATACGTCGACGGTGGAAGGATGAAGAATGAAAATTAAAAAAGAGTGAAAAAGAGGATGGAGGATATTATAAGAGAAGCGGAACATGTACGCACGTACATACGCAGACGCACACACGGTTACGCGAATACTCGTACTTACGGATACCAGCAGCGAAGTCTATTTATTAACTCTCGTTCGTCTCTTCGAATCCCACTGGAGTTTTTCCTCTCCGTGTATTTCAATCTCTAGAGTCGAGTAACGGTCACCGCTAACGCCATTGCGCGCAGAATAAAAGATTAATTATTTTCCACAAAATATCCACGAACAAAAATTAAAACGAAGAACCCTTTGATATTACGAAGAGAAAAGAAATAATAATTTTGATAATGGAAATTTGATAATTTCGCTAATTAATAATTATTTCTCCATGAATATCAGTGACAACAATTTTCCACTGATGTTGACACAGAAGTCGAAGATCTCTTTGTTATTATCTTTGATTGTTTATCGTTGGAGAAAACTTTTTTGGTCGTAACAAGAAAGTAGAAAATTGCTGAAATCGCTTTATTGTCCAACGATCAGTCGGTAGAGTCGATCGGGCACCAAGAAGGGCACATATCAGGAGATAGAGCGTAATTCGATACTCCAAATATGATCGTGGTTTTTTTCTGAGGTTAAAAGGCAAAAATTATTGTAGCAACACGGCCAAAAATATCGAAAAAAATATTTCGCGAAGAGACGAAATTTATACCGGAGAAGCGGTTATATCTTGTTCGTCCGTTCGTATCTTTCGCGAAAGGGCGAAGCCAACGAGAAGCTAAGGAAAAACTTCGACGAAAGCTGCATCGATAAAAATTTCTAGCTTGGAAGAAAAACGTTGTTCGCTGATGGATCAGCCTTTGCGCGAAAGTAGACGAGTCTAGATGAAATTTTTATATCCATACCGGATGCGAATAAGCTCGAGAATATCGCGCGTGTGTGCTTGTACCTATCGCGTGAGCGTCCACGCGCGTAAAACGGAACAAGTGGAATAAGCTCGGTTAAACTGACGTTGCCGCTAACGTGTTTAGTAGACGTTTATACTCACGGTAAACGTACGGCAGACGGATAAGCGAACGTACGAACGTAGCGGACACGTGTACGTTCGTTGGAATAAATTTCAGTCGGACACAGACAGGCCGGAACGTACGATTTTAATTATTTTCCAAAGAGATAAAAATAAAGTTATAATCAATAAATGTCTGTAAATAAATTTTAGTAACAATTGATAAAATGTTATTACGTAAAATCGAAATTTTCACGATATTGTGAAACGCGAAGGTTAAACGGGCTACTTTGAATTTTTTATTAATACGCAAAAATATGATACAAATGAGTCGACGTTCGAGCGTACGAGGAAGTTAAATCCGACTTCTCCTTTGCTTCTTCTTTTTCCGATTGCTCGTTCGTTGTCTTTTTCAGGGATAGCCGATGAATTATTCGAAATAATTACGGAGTCAATTAATTCGCGATATTAACGGGCAGAAAAGTTCTTCCAGTCGATTGGACAAACTAATTCCGATATTGCTCCGTTGGCTATTAAATTCATACGCGCGACCGCGAATCGTCAATGTACGTGCATTTCGAATCGCGGACGAGTCGACGAGAGGCCGACTGAAAACCGCACGCGATCCGATGCTAGAAATTCGCGGAAGCGAGCAACGTTCGCTTCGAAACGAAGAAAATGGGAAGGACGACGACAACGATGACGACAGGAGAAATCCGCTATCGTCGAACAAACAAACGGCCGCCCGTAAAACTAATATCTCCGCTCCGATGGAACGAAGACACATACGTGTATATTTCGACAGGACGAAAATCATTCTGTTCGTTGATTTCGCTTTCGTATCTCGACGGAACAATCGGCAAATTTGTATTTGTAAAATTCGATCGTATTTTTTGGGATTTGACGTTTTTTCTCGCGGTTTAAAAAAATTCGTAAGCATCGGATGGATGCATTTTGACCGAATCGCACGTAGCAGCGCGAAAAAGGGAAAAAAATGGGAAGCTGTTGGCAACGAACTCGTTCGTCTTGTTCTCTTTTTGCCGCTTTACTACGTGACTTTTAACTGCCGTAGGATTCTTCGGTGATTCTCGAGGAAATGAACGGGCTGTTAAGCGACGCGACCCTTAATTTCGCTTAGTCGCTTAGTCGATTAAACGCGTACGTGCGCGCAAACGAATGGACGACGATCAGCCGGTTTAGCGATAAAAGAGGAAAATATAGAAAAATTCAAAATTAAAAACCACGATAAATTTTAAACGGTCGTTTACCGGAAAGATAAAGAACGTCGATTTCGACGATCTCGGGAGACTCGAAGGAGCGCGTAAATAACGAATATTCGCGATTTATTGGCAACAATTTTATGAGAATCGACCGCGACGATTTCATCGGTTTTCGTTCCCCATCGAGCATGTAAATATTTGAAGGTCCGCTTTTCGTCTCGCGAAACGCTGATCGATTTACTATCGAATCGAGCCACGAAATAACAATTTAGATTTTTAAGAAATTTCATTTTAACGAAATCCTATGATAATTAATTACGAACGATTTAACGAAACTTTCTTCGCAGAAACGAATAAGCAAATTCGTTCGTCGGTGTTCGGTAGAGGCTGACGTAAATGTTTCCATATCGTTAGCAATAATTAGATCGCTGCGCGTAAAATGTCGGATTTTTGAGTGAAATATATAAAAACTGCATATCTTTTACAATTCTGACTGCGAGAAAGTCATTACTTATTACTATCCGTCCGCGAACAGCTCGTTACGTCTCTCGATCTTTCTGTCCATCGGAGGGAAACCGTTGCGTTTTCCACCGATTTTCCCACGATCGCTCGATTCCGCGAAATCGCGAAACGATCATTGAAAAATAGCGCGAATAAAGAGAACGAACGCGATCGATAGGCCAGCTTCCTTCCGCCGCAAGGTCGACCGTTCGCACGAACTTATTTACATCCATGGCATGCAACGCCAAGTGGCGAATCCCGATGCGAATTCAACGATACGTATACCCCGTGCCCGGTGTTCATGTTTATTCATGGCTTTTGTATTTATACGCTTCGTTATTTTAAATCGATAGAACTCGTCTAAAAGTACGTAGGTGCATATGCGCGTATGTACGTGCGTGCGTGCGTGCGTGCGTGCGTCAGGTAGGAAGGGCAAACGGGAATCGTGATTGACATTTCAAGTGTGCTATCGCGTTCCAATGGAAATCGTCCAACTAACTCCAAAGCGTTTCGATCTAATCCGGATCGTCGGCTTTCAATTTTTGATGCTAAATCAACCTTAGATTCGTAAACATTCGTCTCACAGACCGCGTAAAATACGCAAACACTGTGGATCTGAGAAAAAGGATTTGTGCCATCTGCGATTATAGTATAAAAGACGTTCCGCTGTACGCGATGTAAAAATTCATGCGTATGGATCGCCTCGGTTTATTACGCGTCCATCGCTCGGAATAATTATCGTGTTCGTTTTCATTTCGGAAAATGTATAATTAATAAATAACTTCTCAGATTTTAAGTGTGTTTTATCGCTCTTTGTATACTGACAAAAAACAAAAATCATCGATATAATACGTCCGAGAGACGAATGTTGCGTTTATGTTACGAATCTAGGATTAATTAATTAATTTTTTGTATCGTTTCGAGCGAAGCCATCTTTTTCCCACGAAGGGAGATAACAGTACGAGCATCGACGCGTGCAATTTTCGAGGAATTTTTACGATACATATGGAGAACGTTGAATTATGTACTATTTATCGCGCGTTTCGTATTCAGTGATCACTTCGTTAAGCTCGAAGCGTTCGTTCGGACGGACGGAAGCGGACACATCGATTATCGAATTGTCATTGTTAATTATCGTTGCTGTTGCCACCCCTTGTCGCGCTGCTCGCGTACAAGAGGCGTGTGCGTGCGTATCCACGTGTACTTATCGTGAGAAATTCATCGAAAAGATATGGAAACAATTTTCCTGTGCGTTACGGCTCGACGCGAGAACCAGGAAACTTTGCGTTATATCGAAAGCCGAATTACATCGACTCGTGAATTCGCGAAAAGGTTATTTTTCGAAGTAATATTTTTCTTTCGTTCGTGCAAATATCTCGTGTACAAGCTCGGAGCCATTTTCCTATGATATTTCGAAGTGAGCAGGCACCGTGAAATCACGAAAAAATTCATCGGTAGTTTTGGAAAATTGAAAGCTTCGTGAGTTCTCGTCGACGCGACATTTTTGTCTATCGGTATTTGTATGTTCGTTATTTGTAACGCGAACGATTAAATAAAGGAGAAGAATAATTTTTATTCTCTTTTCAAACTTATCGTTTACCTCGTGAAAATATATAACGCGCTACGATACATATTTATATAAGCTCATCCAAACAAGAATTTAATTACGTACGATCGTGCATAGCGAGTTTTTACTTGTTTGTACAACATTTATGACATTTCGTACTGCGTATCGGAAATGAAAAAGTTAATTCGTAATAGAGAAGATTAAATTCGTAGTACAGTGGAGGTGTATTGGTGTACGAACGGTTCGAACTCGTTCGAATTCTCGTGAATTTTCGATCATATCTTTCGTTCTATTCGCAAAGGAAATCTCAACTTGACATCGTTCGTAGGTACGAACGCCGATCGTATTTCCGAAAGATACTTTAAGGTGGAACGAAGCAACGGTAAAGATGACGATAAATAAATTAAAATATCGTGCTTCCGAAGTCGAACGATTTGCGTCGAGAAGAAAGACGATCACGAAATGAAATTTATCGATCGTTTCTCGTTCGTGCATGCTGCTCGCGAAAAATCCCTTTCATAATTACGAGTGCAGCAATTACGAAATTGACTCGCTGAAATTACGACGAACATGGCTCATCTCGCGAAAAATTTTCGCGATAAAATATTCTTCTCTTCTGTCTCGTTTCTTAAAACCTTGTGTCCATTTTTTTTTCTTATTGTCTCGTATTTCGAATGACCTGTCAGCATTTACAAGCGTTTCGAGTTTCTAGTACTAGATGGAAAACGTCGCCAAGATATTTTACTACACGAATACGAAAAATAGAATCGTTTCTTTTTTTGTGTTTGCATCGACAATCGCAAATCGCTATTCCAAGCGATTAAAGCTTTCGCGTCAGCAGTCGATGGTTTAAATTAAATTAAATTAAAAAAGGATTTTACGGTAACTGTCTTATTATTCGATTTAACGCATATAATCCGGCGATAATATATCCGATAGGGGCAGGTTATTAGGTAATGCAGAGACACGAGTACACCTACGTAACCATACTGGAACGACACGTACTAGAATTTCACGAAAATTTCGTACAGGGAGATCTACCCCCGAAGCGCTTCTCGTTGAAGCGAACAAGAATGTCGCGAGACAGGTTTCAGTTTTACAAAATAATAAGAACGATCTCACAGGGAGTACAGTCTAAACATTTAAACAGTTTGTCAAGCTTGATCAATAATTTATGCTCCGTGGAGAAGGAATCTTGCCATTCTTCGCGAAATAAGTTATTCGCATTTTTTTCCCCGTTTTTACCACTTTCAGGGAATATTAAATTTCCTCTAATGCCAAATCATAAATAAATGTTCGTATTGTTAGGTAGTACGGAAAGTACGCTATCGAAAGACGATTGTCATAGGTGGAATTTAGCAAGTTAAAGCGATTAAATATTATCATCTTTGATTAGAGAATACATCTTTCATTTGTACAACGGAACGGATGATTTAGTGTCGAGTTAAAAAAGAAGGAAAGAACGAAATTGTTTTCAGGCGAAGAGATCGGTCAGTGTAGAATATCGTTAACGTTTAATAACTTAACGTAACATCGTAAGGGTCGATCGAACGATACGATCGAAGGCTATGTGAATTTTCCGGTCCACGCATCGTGAATCGCGTGAATCGTGCTACTCCTTCAGAGATGCCTTCGTTCTGGACAAAAAGATCGAGCCAGATTTCAGAAATATTTTTGAAGATTTAATTTTAAAAAACTACGTAAATTCACGAAAGAATTCAACAGGTGCGAACATACGCATAAAACGAAAGAGACAACGACACTAACAGCTTTTCCGACTATCACGCGTTGTGTGAGCGGCCCTTAAAGCGTTAATACGACACAACGCGTACGCGATAAAACTGCGATGAAAATGAAAGTAAAAATCCACCAGAATCCAAATACGATCCAAACGTGAAAACATAAAAACGAAGAGAGTTTGATCGGGCCTGTCAGCCAAGCTGACCCACGACGGAGGAAAAATAAAAAACAGAAAAGGGCTTTGTGAAAGAGGCAGCAAGCGCCGCGATAAAAATCGCTCGAATCGATCGTCGGCCGATCGATGGCCTGTCGTCGTCCAGTGGAAATTCGTTTAGGATCACTCGACGACGACGACGAGGACGACGACAAGGGCGAGGGCGGCGTCCGTGACCGTGACGGAAGGATCTCGGTGCTTCGTCCTTGGCATCGGCAGCGGCGGTTGGTTGCACACGCGCATCGCCATCGAGGTCGGCAAAGGAGAAGAAGAGGACGCGCGACCGTGGCGAAATGGCGTCTCTCCTGGCACGATGCCTTCCCTTCTTCCAAATTCTTCGCGTTATCGTCATCGTCGTCCGCCAACTCCCGTGGTTACCTTTGTCCTTTCGCACGCTGCGTGCACGCTGCAGGGAGCGACGCGACGCTACGTTAACACTAGACGACTAAAAACTTTGAAATCAGTGCCGCTCTGTAACTATCGTTCCACTTCGTCGACTACGATTTAAAAACATGTCTGTTTTCTATGTTTCCTTTATTTAACGCGTTCCGTGCCACGTGCACTGAAAATATGTCTTTGCGATTAATTTAATCGCGTAAAAAAATATTTCTAATAAAAGATCGAGGCATTATACAAAACTACTCTAAAGAAGGTAACTGCTTGTCGATCGATGATACAGTGAAATATTGTGCGATATTATATCAATCTCTAGTTGAAATATCAAGTGGTCTGAACGACAAATCAGACAAAAAGGACTTGGCACGGAACGTGTTAATTAAAAGAAAAATTTACGTAACTTGAGAGTCTATTAGACGAATGTTTGGTTAAATAAAATCAAAGCTTCGACGCGAAATTATTTTTTAGTCCAGTCCGCACCGAAGTCTGGGGACATCGAAGGGTCCAACGAGTGTTACTTAACCATTTAAATACCGGCATGGATTGGAAGTCGAAACTTAATTAAAATATTACAACACTCCTCTTAAGTCACGCTAAGTTTTATTTCGATTAAATAAAAAAAAGTACAAAAACATAGACACGTTTTTTAATCGTAGTTTACGGAGTGGAACGATAGTTACACTGATTGACATTGATTTAAGTTTAGTAATTTCGTAGGCGAAAATCGTGGAATGGTGGAAAGGGCCGCGTCTTTGCTCGATATTTCGATGGAATATCGAGAATGGACGATCGTACGTCTCGATCGTAAAAACATCGTCGGTCTCTCGAATCGTTTTTACGACGAAACACGGACGAATCATCGATCGTTCTCGCTTAATGGAAGGAAAAAAGGGAGGGAGAGTTCGATGATCGTCGAATGTCGCACGGAGGGCGAATTTTTTCTGCGTCGATCGCGAGAATTAACGGGCCGCGTCGAGCTTGCGTTGATACTCTCGTGTACGACGGCGATAAATCATCGAGAACGACGAACCGTGAAGAAACCACGATATCCATTTTTTTTTAACCGTCCAGTCTCGCTGTATCGTGTTTTCGTTAAATCGAGTGTCGCGCCTGGCGAATATCGATGAACGTTATATCGACTCTCTCTCTCTCTCTC
>JAITYT010000820.1:24748-39042 GCA_025433975.1 Liostenogaster flavolineata
GGATGGTCGCGAGCTTCAAGATCTTCCCTGGTAGCGGAAATACATCGAGATTTTCCCTTCGTTCGATCGGTTCGATTTTCGTTGCTCCGTCGATTTACAACTTCTAACTCGTACAGTATTCAAAATTCCATTTGTTTCTTAGGTTTAGCCATATTTTTATCGAAGGCGAATTCACTAATTCGACGTAATTCATGGAATTTCGATAGACGTTAATTCCGTCTCGCGATGACGGAGCGAAGATCGCGCATAATCGCCTTCCGCGCGTGGTTAACCATTTTGAATAGGACGCGTGTGGCTGGCCGTACGTTGGACGTACCACTGAACGGCGCTGCGTGACAAAAGCGTATATTTAACGCGGAAACTGTGTCCGGTGTCCGGAGTTTGTTATCTTGCCCCTTGGACGTTATGGTAATGAAACAAAAGCAAAAAGAAATGGAGCTGTCGCGCTTATGTATTTATTTAAATCTATGGAATTATTTTTACGTAAATGTACGACATTCGGATTCGCGATTCGACCGCTGTGTACACGTAATTAACCGTTTAAATCAACGAACAGTTTTTTACCGATTGGATCAATTTTTTATGATCGTTCTTCTTCGATTTGTCGTCTCTCGATCGCATTGGCAAAATCGGCTAATCGATAAGATTCGCGGTACGTAAAGTAACGATCGGTCTTGTGAGAAATCTATGCATTTTTTTCAGTTAACCGCGCATGGGAATGTCGAGGAGTACTTCGACCGTCGGAGTGGAAAAGGATGGAAAGAGGAACGCTTCCCCGAAATAACGATTTTGTCGAAACGCGAGTAAATAATTCGAAGCACGCAACGCGAACAACGCGAATAATTCGACTCCTTTATCTCGGTTGGGCATAAATATTTTCGTGCATCGTTCGACGTTCTTTACGAGCACTCTCTTTGACGAACATTCGTTCTATCGTTAAGATCGCCCTACTCCTTTTTCCAAAATCAAATATTTAATCTCTTCCCTGTGGTTATTCCACTCGTAAGCGATACGTCCGCATTGCGCGCGTTCGAAACTCGACGATTCGCTTCGTTCCTTCTCCGTCTTCGTCGATTTTCCTCGCTCGTCGTCGTCGAGGACTCTCTTTCGTGACGTCATTAATATCTCTTAAAACCATCTTGCAAGTTGAGCCTTGTCTGCGCGAGCAGTCAAGCATCGCGCCACGCGTTACCTCGTCCCCATCGAATGCCTCCTCGAAAATGTTGTATGTACTTCGTTTCAACCTTGACTCCGCTGGGAAAAGCGAAGGAGAGAATGTTTTGTCCGATGGAAGAGCTTCGTTCTTTTTTTCGCCGTGTCTAAGTAAAATTATTAAAGAAAGGACGTATAAAGGAGAGAAGGAAAAGTAAAGGAACGAAGCGTCGATGTCTCACGTTTGCTTTGATCTCTCCGAGGAGGAAAGCGAAAAGGAGAGAAATATAATAGATTAAAAGAAAGGTGGAAAAATCGTCTTCGTTCGTCGACGGTGAAAAGTGGATCGAACGGTCGCGAAAATTGGAGAATAAAAGAGTCTAGAAAGGAGAAACATCGATTTAATAATCGCAAAATTCGATTTTATTTATTAAATTTGAAACAAATGCGCGTACGTGGAAACGACTCGATCGAAGGAACAAATAACTGGACGCGCTGTACGATAGATTTATCGAAGATGTATCGCGAGCAACGCGGAAACGCTCAAAAACGATCGTAAAGTTCAAGGTGATTCCAGAACTCCTCGGGTGGAAATATCGATTCGATCGATCCACGAGGAAAACGCAATTGTTTTCGTTGTATCGGCAAAACAATGAAAGAAAACGAAGGAAAGGCGAAAGTATAGACGATTATTCGAGCGATTAGAAAATGGAAAATATTTGCGATATTCGACTGGGTATTCCACCATGTGTTCGATCGTTTGGTATTCGTTTAAAAAGTCGTTTAAAAAAATGAGAAAAATTCGATCTCGAGCAAAGAATGCTCCGTCCAGTCGCACGATACGTAAGCACGTTTTGATGCCAAGGGCGACGTTATTATTCGCAAAACGCGCTACGACGTCTCGTAGACCAGGCAAATTTCGCCGATTTATTACACGAACGACTCTTCGCGTATCTCCGCACAAATTTCCACTTAAAAACAGACCGACGTGGTGCACGCAGAGGTACAAAGGTGCGTCAATGACTGGGTTTCTCGTCTCCAAGAAAGTCGATCAACAACGAAAGGCGCCTCCTTTCACGAGATCTTTTTCTTCTCGTTGAAAAATCGCGATCGATTGCGTTAAACGTTAAAATCGCCTTTTCGTACCGTCGTGCGAACGGAAACTTCTTAAAACGAGGAAAAAAGAACGATGGAAACGTCGTAGCGACAGCGAGCAGCGCGATCGAGACCGTTCATCCGTCTACTGCGTCGATCACCCACCTGCATGCTTCCGGTCGCATGGTAATAGTTCCCGGCGCCTTTCTCCGGCGTCGAGTCCGTACTTTTTTCGGTCCCGATCTTTCCTTCTTCTCTTGCTTCCCGGCGAAGAAGAGGAAGACGACGAGGACGAATATTACTATCGGAACGAGAACGAGAACGAGAACGACAACAACAACGACGACGACGACGACGACGAAAGTCGATATCGGTCCTCCTCGGTGTTCGAGGCGCGACTGGATTCGGCACGGCGGCGACGGCGGTAGCGCCAGTGGCGGCTACGAGAGAGAGAGGGAGAGGGAGAGAGAGAGAGGGAGAGAGAGAGTGAGAAAGCGACAGGAGAGAAGAGCGCAAAGAGGGGCGAAACGACAGGGTGCGTCGAAGGATGGCGATGGCCCGTTCGAGGTGAAACCGGAAGGCCTGCTGAGAAAAAAGTAGAAAAAGATGAAAGAAGAATGATAACTAAACGCGCGTGTATTAGGTCGATGAGTATGAAATATCGGAATTTTTATATATATAATATATTCACCTAAAGAAAGGGGAATTAGCACCGAGCCAGTGCTAATTTAAGTGAATATATATGTATAAAATCCGACATTAGGTTCGTGCGTACGAAATGTCGGATTTTTAAGCGAATATACAATAATAAAAAATATATAAAAGAATATATAAAAATCCAATGCAATACGAAGCAAGAGGGATAAGGAAGGAGGTGGACGAGACGATAGCGCGGAGGGGAATCAGCGCCGAGTAGACAACGAAGGTAAGGCAGTAGCGAGCGGAAGCGTGACGAAAGAGGTAGGGCGACTGGCTAGCACCGGATGCACGAGTTTACGAGAGGAAGGCGCGAAGTTGGAAGCGGTGGAGGGTGCGAGCCGTTGGAAGGCGCGCGAGGAACGAACCCCCTGGTGCTCGTGGTTGTGGTGATGCGATGGTAGTGGCGACGGCGGTGGCGGCGTGCGGTGAATCTAGGCTGGCTAGGAGGGCGAAGGGAGAAAGGGCGCAACGCCGGCGCGAGAGGAACTCCCTAGGTCAAGGTCGTAACCGGTTGCCGTCGAGGGAGGGTACGGCTGTACGATGGTACGGCCCTGGTGCACCCCACTCGAGCGTCGAAACGAGTGTGAGTGAGAGAGTGAGAGAGTGAAAGAGAGAGAGGAGAGAGAGAGAGGGAAGAGAAGAAGGCGGTGGAAGAGAGGAGGAAGAGATTTTCACCGTCGAGCTAGCGAATGTCGCCACTTTTCACCCCCGTATCGTGCAACTGCCATCGTTCGCACTCCCGCTTCCCCCATCCCCCCCGTTCAGATCGATATACTCGCTGAGACACGAAAATAGAGGAGTAGAGAGCGTAAGGACTGCTCTCTTCCTTCTTTTTCCATTTTCGTTCTTCTCGGTTTTTTCTTTTTTTCTTTTCGTTTTCCATCCTCTTTTATTTTCAACCTTCTCTCGCTCGAGTTTGCCACTTTCGTATCGATTTTTCTTCGTTAACATCGTTTACCCTTTCGTCGTTATTTTTTCTAGTAACTTTTTCTCTCCCCCCCCCTCTCCTCTCCCTCTCCTATAATTAACTCATCCCTTAGACGATATCTATCTTTTGCGCGATTCTGTACGTAACTCCTCGATATTCTTTTCCTTCTTTCTTTCCGCGACAGTTCGTTGTCCGTGTCTTTTGGTTGGTTCATCGATTCTGGACCAAGTTTCGAGCGTAATTTCAATTCCATCGAGTTGCATCCTAACGACACGGTTAATCGTATTCACGCGTTCCATTTGCCGCGAGGCTCGAGGCGAGTTACCGTACGTACGGTCCCTTGTGACACCGTCTTATTATCCGCGACACCTTCGTTACCGAAGTTCCCCATAGTCGGGAGACTAGACAGCCGTCAAGATCTCGCGCTACTCCGGAACTTCGACGGTGTATGCTATATTAAACGTTTCGATAGCTCCATCGAGAGGTTGATGTCAAATCGATGCTTTTGGATCTTTCTTTGGATTTTTTTTTCGTGACAACTATACCATACTTAATGTTTTCTGAAGCACGTTGCGCCTACAGCGTCAATTTTAATGAAACTGCTTCGATCGTTGTAAATTTATATTATCTTTATCGTATGATATATTTTCGCGCCATGTCGAAATGCAATTACAATTTTAGCGTTCGAACAAGCGGGAAAACGACAAATTCTACCAATGACTAAACGAAACTGTAGAGACGAAAGTATCTCGTAGGTCCTGAGAGAACGATTCCCATTGAACGATTTCGAATTCCTTCAAGGAAACATGTGCACGGGTCGTATGTAAGCGCGCGTCCCTTGAGAATACTTGGAAAATCGTGTACGAAGCTTACTACACGCGACGTTGCGGAAAATACGACGAGTATAAGACACCTGTCGTGACGCGACGTCGTATATCACGTCGCGATGTATTCGTTTTCTTATTTAACGAATACGTCAAATTCCAGACAATACAAAAATCGTCTCTACAGCGCGTGATACCGTTTCGAGTCTTCGACGTTGACATGAAAAATTTCACGCGTCATTTTCGATGATGCGAACTATCGAAATAAATTCTGACAATTTTACGCTCGATACAACTTTGACGAACTCAGATATCCTACTTTTGCCGCGATAATGGAGGAATGCCGATTCTTTGATAACACAACGATAAATCAATTTGGACGTTCGTTTAGGTATCGTGGTTGTTGCGAAACCGCTCGTCGTTGGCCATTTGCGCGGAAAAGTCCAGACGCACTGCAGTATTTCGAAAAAATTGATCGATCATCCTCACCGTTGCCACCATCGTTATTATCACCGTACTGAAAAGTGCACGAAGGCACACGAATAGTCTCATTCGACAGCCTGTCGTACCGAATAAAAATAAAAATTCTCAACGTTTCTGATACCGAGACTGAAAATCGAAATTCAAATCGAAATACTGAGAATGAAAGAGGAAAGATGAGTCGAAGAAAAACGATTGACACGAGCGAACGACTCGAACGAAGGGAAGAAAGCGCGGAATCTGCGGCTCGCTCCGACGAAAGCTCCGACGTGGTGCTGCTAGAGGCTGGCGTAGAATCGAAAGTTGGAAGTTCGCGGTGGTGCCGGCGTCTGGCGTAGAACCGTGGGAGGGTGTCCAATGCTCGAGTGGCGATGGTGGTGAGTGGCAGGGATGGAAGAGCAGGCGGAGGTGGTTGCGGCCTCCAGCTGGGTCAGGTCGACCGTGAGGAGCCCAGTGCCAAGGACAGATCGAGGCCGTAATCGTGAACGCAACAGATAGTCTCGAATAAAGAGAGAGAGAGAGCAAATCGAAGCTAGGCTCCGCATCGCATCTTACCAACGCAGAACGCAGTCACATCCCGATCAATCGATTCTTCCCTCTTCCCCTCGGATTCATCGTAACACGCGCTGGATTTAGATCGCGTGGGCGATCGCGTAACACGTTCACGGAACTGGATATCACTGCCCTGTCGTACCCGTAGGCGTGCGGTGACAAAAGCAGATTTTACGCCATGCTACACGTGTTCATCGCGGCTGAAGTTCGTATCGGCTAGCTACGCGTGATCAGTCTCGCATGAGTGCGTGAGCCCAAAACCGGGAGGGAAATTATTGGACTCGTCTAAAGACGAGAGGTTCTTTCGCGACCGTGACACGTTTCGGCACGGCGAAACGATTTGCCCGATTCTCGATACGACGCGAATTTCTTCCTTTATCCGATATCCCTCTAAATTTCCTTTCTTTCTTTTTCACGAGTATCGCTAACGTACCGAGTTATCAGATAATTATTAGTATGTCAATAAAATATGTTTAATGATACTGGACGATTGACCTCCAGTCCAGTGGCATTGGAAGGTTGATCGCAAAGTGTCAGAAGCTTCGAAACTTCGAAGGAATCTCGTTTTATTCTTGGATCTCCAAACTGTGCTCGTACCGCGGATTTTATCGAAGTGCTGGTAGCCGGGTTCAAATTAACTCGTAGACCGAAGTGAATTTAAAAGAAATTTAGTAAGAACCCTTACAAGTGTGCCAATAAAATATGTTAAATGGTACTGAACAGTTGACCTGTTCAACCGAAATGTGACGTCCAGTGACATTGGACGGTTGATCGCAAAGTGTTAAGGATAAGAGGCTCTTAAGGAATCTCGTTTTATTCTTGGATTTTGAAGCAGTGCTCGTACCACGGATGATCGATTCAAGGCGTACTAAGCGCTACGTGCAAAACTCGCCATCGAATTATTATATCGGAGTACCGAGATTTACATAATTTCGTAGCGGCTTGACACGTGACGTCGAGTACTCTTCAATTTTCATCCGTGAGTTTCCTCCTGTTCATCGTCCTCCTAATCGTTCGCTCGAGTGTCCGTCCGTCCGTCTGCCAGCCTGTCGCTGCGCGTAACTCCATTTTCATTTATTAAATGCAAAGTCGTTGCCAACCCGCAAGCTTGGCACGTTTCCATCGGATGGAAAGCTTCGAGAGCGAAACGAAATTTGGAGAATTTAAGAAATTCGTTCCGGCGATCTTTTCCGACTCGTCCTCGACGCAATGGTACGAGAGAAATCGTGGAAGAGACGATCGATCGCTCGAAAGTACGCTTAACCACGTCCTTCGTGATCGTCCTTACGCTTGTCCGAGTGGCGAAAACTTCTTCCAATTACGATCAACTTCGATTGCTCTGCTCTTATCTCTGTCATTCCGAAGGAATAGTTTCAATTAATGTTATTATCGCGCGTGAGTATGGAGCTTTTTTAAAATAGTTTCGTAAGAGAGATTCGTTCGCTTCAGCGATATTACTCACGTAGGTGGTGATTACTTAGATAGTAGGTTCAAGGTTGCTCGACGCGTTAACATCGACGCGTCATCGTAGAAAAATGTTAAGGCTTGAAATAGGTGTCTACAACCTCGTAACGACGATGACGGAATCATCTACGTCGTGCAGGTTCCATGAAAGCGTATAAACAGTTTTATTGCCTAGAGTGAAAACGACGATTGCGAATGAAGAACCATAACTCTTTTCACGATATTCAGTCATTCGGAGGAATTCGTGCATGAATTTTCTTTCGTGGCAAGAAAAGACTTTTACACGGAAGAGTCGATCGATGAAAAATAACGCTAAATGATAAAATGATAAATAATATTAAAAACGGATTAACTTCGTATTCGCGGCTAGTTACATAACGATAATTTACTTTTTGCCTTGTAACAATTGTTTCAACCAAAGAAGATCGGTAATCGATGCTTAGCGCAGAGAAAGCGTCTTCTTCTCGATAACGTAGGATGTAACGTGTATCGATCCCCAGCGCGCTGGTCCGACCGTGACTCGTTCAAGGACGAGTTAGACGCATCCAGAGAGAGATGCAACAGATAGACGTACAAAGCGCAACCGATGGATAGCCAGTATAATGCATCGATTTCAACGATTGCTAAGGAACGCTACTGAAATTTTAGAGTGGACGCTCTTTAGTCTCTATTCTAATTGTTTACGAAACAATTATTAACAATTCGATAATACGGATAATTTCTACGATGAAAGAAGCGTTGCTCTACCCAATGCTAGCAGTTTCTTCTCTCTTGCGATCGTTGTTAATCCAAAGACTCGTTTTTCATCGGAAAAACAACGATTACAAAGAAAAAAAAAAACCTGTTATCAAGAATCCTCGTTTGCCGTTGTTAACCAAACGATTCGTGCGAGACGGTAACTTCTGTAATGTTGACCTTTCCAATCTATTCAGGACACGCTTGTATAGTCAGTGAAGAAGAAACGAAGGAAGCTTTCGTTTCAAGCTTCAATGGCTGAAACTCCGTGGACGCTTTGTTCGATTCCACCAAGGTTGCCAAAAGATAGCCATCGAGAGATTCGAATTAACGAAATCTGGTGGCATTTTTGTTTGGCTGGCTAGGCGAATATTTGTCGTACGCGCTAGAACGCAATGGATTCTGTTTCTTCGTTAATGAAAATCGCTCGAAGATCGATAACTCGAACGTTTGAAATCGATTCGATGGGTTTCTTCGTTATCCCGTTAACTTCTTTCCGCTTCGTCGAGTTGAACGTTTATCCTGATTGGCAATTAGTTTCCACGGATTCGTCAACGAGGACTTCTCGATCGAGTAGCGCATCGAAGGGGAGGTGCAACTACTTGGGAAACGAGGGAAATCCTGGGAAATCCGCGACGAAACTGCAACGAAGACATCCAGTAATACGTGCACCAATTACGAATGGGTGGAAGAAAGTATAGCGAGATATTCTATTCGAAGGTCGTAGCGCGTTAGACAGAAATCCAGTTACGTTTTCACCTTGCGTTGATTTATCGCGAGTAAGGATATAATTTGCGATAAGCACGAAAGTTGTAAAGTAAATAGTTCCATTTTTAATGTACACGTAATTAATAAGTTAATAAAAAATTTAAATCGAAAAAAGAATTAGTAAGTATACGCATACAAATTCACTACATAAAAAAAATACATATTTCCTATCTTTCGATAGGAAAAAAGGTGACTTCTTCGTCGTTACTAAACTGATCTCCATCTGACGCATTTTGTCGATTTAAAGAGACGATAATCGAGAGGATCCAAAGAGATGCTAAGCGTAGTAAATGGACTGTGTTTTTCTTAATCGATGTTTCTAATATCTAGTCGAACTCAAAATGGCGTCCAATTTTGCACCGATTTTCAGACATTCCACGTTAAGGTTTAAAAATCGAAATGGAGAAAAGCGTGGCGGAAAACATGAGTGAGAGCCGGAGAAAGTGAATTGGAAGAAGCTGGCGTTCTGCCATTGCTCGTCGACTCGTTTGCACCGCGTAACATATAACAGAATTCTTAGAAGTAGGACGCTATTGTACTTAAACCGAAGTTTAACTCCGTCGCAACCCCGTAATTTGCATTACGCGAATAACGTTACAGGTTCGAATCTCGAGTCGGTTATAAAAGAAAGTCAACGACAAGAGTGGTCGTATTTTTAAGACTTGAGATTTGTAAAGTTGCTTTCTCCAATTAATAACTCATTTTCGCTCGAACGTTCTAGCTGCCCGTTACGTCCGTTTGAAATTATAGAATTCTACGCTCGTAGAAACGTTAATCCCAGGGGTTTGCCGACTTTGGCCGATCGATCCATCGATCGATCGAACGATCGGTAAGGAACATCGAGATCGCGCGTTGGTCGGCTCCGATCGCCTTCTAACCTCGACGACAGATGGCGCTGACGGTACCGACCTCGACGAAGCGCGTCGGGTCGCGTCGGCGCGCCGTTGGCCGCGGGCAGGGAAAGCTTCGAACGCCTCGTGGCAGTAGCAGCTTCGTTAGACGCCATCGCGACTCGCCTCGTTCGTTGATATTCACGGTGGTGCCGTTTGCCTCTTCTTCTTTCCTTTCACCGGCGACGAGGCATATGTCACGGCAGGGCCGCAGCGCTTCAGCCTTGCAAAGCCGCGACGCGCCCCAACCGATTCCTCACCGAGGAGAAAAGATCGACCTTCCATCGTTTCGACCTACTCTCCGTCCTTTTATGCAATTTCAATATTTTTTCTTCGTAATTTCCAGTCGATTCTTCTCTATTCAAGTTTTCCTTCGATCGAGACCACGTCTGATGAGAAAATTGTTACATTTGGTTGTCCATAGGATGGTCGAATCGATTCATTTAGCGTTTCGACGTGTTCAAGATCAATATAGAGAATATAATTTTTATTACATAATTAAGCGGGATGCGACTTAACGCATTACCCGCTAACACACGCGACTTTAAAACACAGACTCAATCTTTGAAAATATATATTCATAAATTATAGAACGTCCAGCCAATGCCCCAAAAAAAAGGACGACCATTTATTTAACATGTACGTACGACCTCGCCAAATGTTCCTCGTCAAACAGGTATTAATTGTTCTTAATGGCTAAAGTCACGTGAGTACCGTTTATTATATGCCTTTGCATCGATTTATAACGATAAAGCTCGAAGAAACGGACCTTCGGATTGACGGACCTTTCGGACTGCAAATCCCGGATCGACGTCAAATAAGGCAATGCTGAGTAATTGGAGGGTTTGTAAGGGTATCGCGTATTGCGAGGTCTTGTCTCCTGGTAAAACGATTGATTCCAGTCTTTGCTGTCAATAGCTAACAGTTTGAATCAAGCAATTGGGGAAAAACGGTCTGCCCAGCTCGGCTGGGAAGTTTTGATGCATCCACTATATAGCCCTTATTTAGCACCCTCGGATTACCATTTGTTTCGGTCCCTGCAAAATTCCCTTAATGGCCTAAAATGGACGCCTCGGTTCATCGCCAAAAAACTCAGATCTACACCGGTAGAACAATGGTTCTACCCTAAAAGCAGCAAAAAGTTATAGATCAATACGGTGCATACTTGACCAAAGCTGGTAGTTCGAATCGTGTTAAATAAAATCTTGAAGTTCGCGTAAAAATAATTGATTTCTTTTTACCCAACTCAATATTAATGTGTAAAACTTCATTAGGGAGAAAGTAGTTGTAATTTACACCGTTAGTTAGTGTTGCGTTATTAATCGGAAGAAAGGTTATCTATCGACTTTGATCAATTTTTTCTGTATAAACGAAAAGAATTTGGCCGTTGCGTTTGTAATAAAGTAAAAATCGATGCGTTTAACCTCGCGCAGGAAACGCGAAGAAAACGTCCTATTCTGGCACGAAAGGTAAGAACGAAAGACGAAGGTTAAGCATGGCTACACCGGTTCTTCTTTCAGTGCCAGCAAAAGTAGCCGCGACACTCGGAACGATCGTTTCGCGGGCTGATCGGTAGCTTTGTAAATTCTTATCCGATAAACGATGGTATCGACTCTGGTAAATCCGCTTCTTCTCGGCTGGATTTATTCGATTTAATCGATCGACAACGATCGACGATCGCTTCTTCGCTCCCTCGCCGAGCGAGACTGTTATCTTTCCTCGAAAAATCGGTGCACGCGTTTCCTCGAGGCTTTCACTCGACGAACGAATTGAACGACTCCTCTTCGGCATGTCCCATATTCCACGACGTGGAATCTCGCCGCGCCATTCAAATCATTTTCCTCGGTGTATGAGTTCTATTTATAAAAAAAAGAAACGAGGAAAAGTACGCTCGTCGTTTCGTTACCTTCTCCTTTGGCCCACTTCGCTTCGTTCCATTCCATTTACCTTCCCTCATCGTCGATGATCTCGCGTGTGCTTGGCGGCAAATTTAACGCCAAACCTACGGTATTTAACGGTCGAACGGACGTTCTTAAATCTTCCTTGGAATTTCCTACGTGGGACTGCCTTTCCTTTTCGTTTTCGTGACGTAAACGAAGAGTGAAAAGTGATTCGTCTCGTCGATTTCTGACAATCGTTTCGTCCTGCGTTATTGGCTTGGTGCGTGTAAAATGTCGGATCGTTAAGTGAATGTTCAAAGCGGCGTATATTTTTTCAAAAGCTTTTTATTCGCGAGATTTTAAAGCATAGAAGCCTGTCCTAAAGAAATTCAAAAGAAATGGCCGAAACGTGTAACGAAAATCGTTTCGCGTGCACTGTCAAAAATATTACCTCTCATCGGACAGGTCTAGGTATACGCGAAACGTCGGTACGCGAGGCGCGGTTAAGCAGGAGAAGAATGCCAACGATTTTGCGCGTAGACGCGTAGCCGCGGCGAGATTTACGACTGGAATCGGTGCGTAGATGACCTCGCGATATTCCGAAGCGCATCCGCGAGGTTCTCGCCGATGTACCGCGAGTTCGCTTTCTAAATGCATTTGCACGAGCAGCGACGCGGCCGAGTCCTCGCGAAGGACTCTTCAAGATCGTTGTCGATAAGACGTTCCTACGAATCCTCGAGAACCCATCAGTCGATATTCGTACGTATATGTACACGGTGTCGTTGCTTCCTCGTTTTGTTTTTTTTCTTCTTTTTTTACGTCGTTATTAACCCTACATTCGCCTCTCGAACGAACGCATAATATCGATGATTTTTGTTTTATAGAATACAAGGATCGATTAAGCGCACTTTAAATATGAAAAGTTCTTTATCGATCATTGATTTTCCCAAATGAAAATGAACACGATAGTTGTTCCGAGCGACTTTTTACACCGGCTGCAACGGAACCTTGTCCACCTTGCGCTACCGAGTCCACGTATTTTATTAATATGCTTTCTACTTCGAAGACGCGTGTTCCCGCGGAGCGCACAAGGATCGACACTCGCACCATAAGCCGTAAGGTCGAATTTGACATGACGGATCGACGATACTTTCGATATATCGCAATAGATACGCGGTAATTCGAAAGATCGTCTTTCGACGAATTGCCTTCGGAATTTCCCTTTTATTTCCTTTTTTACAGTGGTAAAGTCCATTTCATCCAATGGAGAAACCTTTTAACGCATTTGGGCTTCGTTAAAGCTCGACGAATCAATGACGTACTTGGCAAACGATACTAGAATTTACTTTCCGGCATGACGAGCTCGTTGTATACGTATTCACGCGTGCTAATACGGTTATTCGATTTAGGACGTTTAGAAAGTTTATAGGATTAATTAATATTACGACTGAATCAATATTATAACTAAATATTGGTCAATTCGCTCGCGAAGATCGGCATAAGAACGACACGTTTGACACGACTCATCGACGACGATACTTTCGATATATCGCAATAGATGTGCGGACAATTTTACAGCTTGCGTTACGGCGAGTCTCTCGTGATGCTTATCGATGCAATGGTAACATGGTTATTATTCGGTTTAGGACGTTTAGAAAGTTGCAGAAAATTGAAAGACGTCGGTACGGTTATCGATCAATGCCAAAATCAACTAACGTCGCTTCTATAAATATTAATTAATATTGTAACTAAATATCGGTTAATTCGTTCGCGAAGATCGGTATAACAACGACACTTTTATTTTGGCTCGCTTTACGAGCGAAGTATTTCGTAAGAACGGTGAGAGTTCTTTAAATATCGTCTTGTCGTTGGTTTATCTCACTTCGCGATGTACGAGCTACGTTGGATGCTTTTCCATTATCGACGCGAGTCGATTTTGTGTAATTTACGTTTCTCCTAATGACCTCTCCTCTCGCTCGCTCTCGAAAGAGAGACACCAATAAGCGAGCGAGTGTATTTTTCGCACTCCAGGGTGAAAATTGAGATTCTCGCTTCTTCCGTGAACGCGACGAAATGGTCGAACGATCGAAGGAGAAAAGAAATTTCTTTTTCGAAAACGTACAGCGCGATATTGTATTTATATTCCATTAAAATATAACTTTGCGCTCGTATAATATTAAAAAGAAGGTACGCGTGACGTAAGAGACTTGCCAGTGCGAAATTTCGAACGTTACGATATATATTTTTCATTGGGCAATCGGTAACCGGATTCCAAAATTATGGAAAATAGAGGAAAATGAAAGTATTATCTTTAAATCTATATCGTAATTATACGCATCTCGACACCTCCAGATACTTCGATACGACGTTCCGTAAAAGGCGGAATAAAGCTCGGCAAAATCGTTGGAAAGAACGAGTCATTCGTTACACGCCGCATCCCTGCACCCATACATACCCAAAGTAACCTTACGAATGCTCGAGAATGAACAAAGTCGAGGAAAAAGGAAATTCAAACGTGCTACGTCGTTAATCTTGTCTGGAAGATCGATAAGAATCGTCCGTTTTTGTCGTTAACCACCGCGAGAGACTCGTTAACGTAACGCGAAGACGAAAGGGAAGTGGCGAAGCGACGTTACGAGGGTGGCGCGAATCGACTAAAAATCTAAAGAACCAAAAGTCTCGATGAAATTCGTTCCATCGTGCGCCAGCCTTCGACGACAAAGACGAACACTCGCAAAGGGCAAATTCCTATCCGCGATGTATCCGTGATAGACTTTGCCTCTCGCGGCGATATTTCTCTCGTGCTCTCTCTCTCTCTCTCTCTCTC
>JAITYT010000820.1:68048-79856 GCA_025433975.1 Liostenogaster flavolineata
ACTTATTTCAAGACTATCGTTCGATAACAGATTCATTTATTATTTAAACGATCGAAAGAGATTTGTAATCGATAAATGAATAATTTCTTCTCTATATTTCGTTATATTCGATAAAGTGGCCTGTGAAAGACTGTCGGACCGGAAACTTATCAGCCGATGTGTTACGTCTAAAATGCGTATGCATCGTGAAACGATGCATCGGTTGCATCGATGCGATCGGCAATCCCAAGATATCGTCGAATTCGATTTGAAAGCATCGATCGATCTTTGCGACTGAGATAAGAAAGTCATTCGCTCGGAGAGGTTCGCTCATCCTGAGCGCCTCCGTTTCGCATCCTTTCGTTGCGTCGTTTCGCGTCTTATCTCGCCGTCGCGTCGATCGATTCGTATTTCGCAACGATCCATCACGGTTGCTCTTCGTGCGTGCGCGCGTCTCATTCTTACGAGAGGTAGAGACAAAGGAGAAAAGATAAATGGTCGAATTCACTCGAAGAGACTCCGTCGACGACATCTCTGAATTCGTATCATTTCTTTCGCTGAAAGGCTGCTTACTAAAGTGGTTTCGTTTTTTATGTTATTTTCCTTTATTAATTTATGTTGAAATTACCTTCCGAACAACCTAATATATAAGTTTGATGGATACGATCGTAAGAAAATGTATCTCACGAGTTCAAAGGACGTTGTAAATTATTTCAGTTGTTTTAAAAGTCAAGAGTCTGTCGCGAAACACGAGGAACTTCGTGCGATCCAAATGCATGCATGCGATGCGTACAGTGACATTTAAGGGAATAGTAACTTTAAGGGAGTTCCGCCACGATTTTCCTAAATGTCAATCGTTAAAGCGAAAAAGCGAGCGATCACGATCGATCGATAGATAGAATCACAACCAGCAAACGCGGATATCGACCTACTGAGACACATAGAATAGGATCTCGGTTCGTCTTAACAATCGTCTCCATCTAAATAAATCTTCGTACGATCATCGATCAGAAAATCGAACTACATTAGTCTCGAAGAGAAACTCAATATCGTCGGTGCTATCAAGATATATAGAACAAAGTCGATTCTTTTAAACAACCCGATCACAAGTCCGATGGACAGCGTGTTTCGACATATTTCACTGCGACATTTCAGACAACATCCACCGATCGACATCGATTTCAAAGAATCAATGGGAACCATCCATCCATGTTTTGCCTGTAACCGTCAGGCTGTAAATTTGACGCGACGATCGGCAAACGATCGCCCGTTGGCCGTAGAATGCATTACGGTCGATGATTTAGACGTACACGTGCACCGCGACCGAAACGTTCGAAAAAGCCGAACACGCGCCACTGTAGAACGTTCTTTTCGCGACATTAAGGCATAAATCACGTTACAGCTCGATGAAACAAAGAAGAACAGCTGCCGTCTCCCTCCATCTAAACGTTAGACAAAGAAGAGGAAAGAATCGCGGAGTAATTCGTCATCGCGTCTGATCTGTTTTTTATCTTCTCGTCTTTTCTCTTCGGTGCACGTCGACGTCCTCGGCATTAAAGATTCGTCGCTAGGTGCGCGTCGCGGTGTCCTTAAAAAGATTCAATTCGAGAGCGAATCACGCCGAATAATCTATGCCGCGCGTGATCGAAGGCTGTGATGAAAAAAAAAGGAAGAGAAAAATGGGGTAACGCTCCCTGCTCGTTCTTCTCTTTTTTCTTCCTTTTTTTTCTCTTTTCTTTTACTTATCGCTCCGCTGCGTTTCTTTTTTTCTTCCTTCCCCCCTCGCTCTCTTTCTCTATCTCTGTCTCCGTCTCTCTTCGCTTCGAACCTTCTCTCTGTCCCACGAATCGCGTTACAACACGAAGAGAAAGGCTCCTGGCGCCAAGCGTGGCCCCCGCGTAAACTCGAAACAAGTTTACGGCAAGTGCTCTTGACTCTCGGATTAACGATCGATTCGCGTTGGCCGAATTCGTCCGTCGCTTTGGTGCTTCGAGACGACCAATAAATACGAAGCAATGCGGATGGAAGAGTCGATAAAGGCAAGCGTGTCCAAAGGAGAACGAGATTGGAGAATTCAGTCACGTCGAATCTTGCTGTCGCGAATTCCGCTATCGCGTAGTTTTCTGGCATCGCGTGCGATTCGTTTTGAAAGCAGTGACGAATTGGCGTGGTTAATACTTCGCTTGGCCGATGGTGATGCTATTTTATCATCACGGATTTTATAGGAATAGTTTTAGGAAGACGCGTCGATGCTATTTCTAGAGAAACGATTGCTTTCACTCTTCTCTTTTCCCAGTTTACCGGTTCGTCTTTCGTTAAAATCTTACGTCGCTACTAAAACTCTACTAACGTCAGTAGAATCTGCTTGACTAACCTAACGGCGATCCTACTTCGTCGCGCCAACATCGAAAATTGCGAAAGAAGAAAAATCATTGCCGAATGACGTTTGGACGATACGTCGTTCGATTATTTGAGAAAGCCGCGGCGTCGATCACGATCGAACGATCTTTCCAATTTCTATTCGGAAACGAGTCACGTTCGATGGTGCACGTAAAAAAACAAAAGGCCACTCGGTGACTCTCTCGATGCGCGTCGCGCGTCATCGAGTTAGGCGCGATCGAATAATGGCGTTTTTCAGCGATCGAAGCGATCGCCCTGATCCTAAATAAAGACACGAACTAAAGGAAACAAAATGGACGCGAACATGGATCTGCCGATAGGTCGGTAAGAGCGAATTTCGCGCGTAGTCGAGAACCGCTCGCTTCTTCGACTTGCCAGCATACATAGGTCAAAATGGGAGGGAGGGGCGAATATATAATGAAAGAGACAAAGAGCGAGAGAGAGGGAGATCGAGAAAGACGAGAAACGCGAGAAACACGTCGGATAAAGTCGCGGTAAAGGTGACGGAGGGGACTAGGGGGGCGAGGGAGGCGAGGGAGGCCGACGACGCGCTCGTAGGCTCGCGAACTACGAAAACTGGTTTCCCCTTTGGCCTCCCCGTCGCTCGTCCTACGGCGTCGCGGTGAACGTGTGCCCCCGTTGGCATGCCGACGCGTTATGCATCTCGCCAAGGACTCTACACAAAATGCCGTCGGATCCTCCTGGATCCGTGACTCGGCTGGAAGGCCGGATTATCGAGCTCTCGAGGCATTAGCGCGAGCACCTTGCGCGCCGCCATCGTTCGAGGAGTCAAAGGATCAACGGAAGACGATCTGGTCGATTGGGAAAGAAGAAGAGTGATAAGAATCGTTTCTCTAAAAATAGCAGCTATTTCTATAAAAACATTGCAATGATGAAATAAAATCGTGGCTTAAAATCATAGGAATGTCTAATCGTTCTACCCAGAGTTCGGTAAATGACCTGTAACAAAGTTAGAGGGAGGAGGTTCATCGGGCCCAAAGGAAGGATCCAAATGTTCATTCGGGGGGGATTGGGCGTTCGCTTAACCGAAATCGTCGAAACTCTGGACCATTCTAGACTCCGTTATGGTTGTCGGTCGCTGCTCGATGGCGACGTCGGGCATCGAAGACGTTATTTCGCCAGGCGACGTCGATAACCTTTCACCCGTAAGTCGCAAATTTATCGACCGCCTCGTGGCGAGTACCAGAACGAGCTCGGCGTATTGCTCAATCGAATCCCGCGAGAAGATACCTTCCCGGAGCTGAAACGAACGTCGGTACCAGCATCGCCACCTCGACGATGACGATGGGAATTACGAAAGACCTGGTCGATGAATCTCGGTTCGTCGTCTCTTGTTCTTCGTCGAACCGCTAATTACCTAACTTTTAGAATCCCTTCGAAGTTGGTCAAGTTTACGATTGCGTGACTTTCTTGATACTTAACGATATTACGAGTCGATGGCTTCCACGCTAGCGCCTTTCGTAATATTTAATCGCATTGGCTTCCGAATGGTTCGAATTCATTCAGCTCGAGGAAAGGTCAAAATCTAATTCCAGCTACGGATCTCGTCGTGGTCTTTCCTGTCTCTCGGGATGAATCGACGCCTTTCTTCGTTACCCTTCCATTCGCGTGCTGCCAATCGCTCCATCACGGATGGTATTTAACGTCGACGAGGACCGATCGCGTCTCGATTATCGGTTATGTCTGCTTCGCTTCTTGAATAATAAACGTCTCGAGTCGACGATGCGAGACTATTCGACCCGTAATTACGACGATATTTCTGTCATTAACGAGTCTCGTGCCAACTTCGAACCGTCATATTTTTCCTCACTTTCCGCGTTCGAAATAAATCAAAGCAAAAAAGTTTCTTTCTTTATCTTATTCCGCGTCTTATCGCTCAATAGTCGACGTCGTTCGAGCCGTCGCAATTAAGTAAGAAACCTTGGGGAGCGATCAAATCCTGTCGTCGAGTCGACAACGCAAAAATGTCGAGAAAAGATGATCGATCTTTTATACGACGACCATAACGATACTCGCTTTGACGAATTCGCGTAAAAATCGTCGAAACTGAATGTCGACTTCGCGACGTCGCGTGATTTTCTCGGTCTCTTGGCGCACGAGACGACTCGACATAATTACGAGTGCATAAATTTAAAAGACCATGACCAATTACGAGCGTGCGTATCGCGCGCTTTTGGTCTCCTTGATAAATCGATCCTGTTACCGCGATCGCGATCGACGTTCGCACGCGATTATTCGAGTTTCGCTCGTTAACGCGGCAACAAGACGTCGCCTTGTCTTCGCCGAGATCAACGGAGATCTTACCTGGATAACGCGGCACCAACCAACGTTCTTCCAACGAATTTAAACACGTACTTCCTGCTTTCGGCGAATCTTACGTCGTGTTAAGCGATTTTATCGCGTGTATTCCAACGGTCCTTTTAAAACTGTCTAAAATCTTTCGAAGGAGCTCCGAGTTTGATGATTTGTAAAAGATTCGTCTGCGGCAAACTTACGAAGGAGAATTATATATTAGTTCCATTAATATCGACGGTTATTTCACGAAGGGTCGAATGACTGAAAGAGAGGAATAATAAAAGATTCGTCGAACGATTGAAGAAAAGTCGTAAAGGTAAATGGTAGATTCGTACGCACGTACGATCCTTTCGAGCACTACGACGACTAATTTCGACCATCCTTTTCCACATTTTTAGAAATCGGGTCGGATATCCTGCATCCGTGATCTGTAATTTATTCATCAAATTTATGAGCGATAAAGGCAGGCATTCGTTGCGAAAAACCACCGTGGAAATCCATCGATCGCGAAAAAGATAGGAGATACGACGAGAGAAGGTCGTATTCATTACCGTCTATCACGATTCGACCCAAGTTTTCCGGTAAGCGGTATTACTTTTAACGAGGAAAGTTATCGATACGATCTCGAGTCTCTGCATAGATTCCTCCTCGCTTTTACGGAGATACGCCATTTTTTAAGAAAATCCAGATCGTTGCTGCATTATTTCTTTCTTATCGTGCTTCATCTGCGTCGCTGTTCTCGTGACGGAAAAAAAAGTCACGATCGTAAAGACACGCTATTCAATATTCGCTCTCGTACAAATTACGAATAATGCGAAATAAAGTTTTAACATTCTAAATAGGTTCGATCGGACCGACGTCGTTGATTTTCCTCGATTCGACTGAAATCTTTGGAACGTGCTGGTATCGATAGAATTTCGATAAAAGAAATACAGTAAAAAAGACATTTTAACCCATTAGCCACAAATTCGTGTCCCAATTTTGTTTCGAGTATTTCTTTGTAACAATTATAGCACATTCTGCCGGCAATCCAAAAATTATATCGTGGCTGGTAATGGTTAACGATTATTCGACCATTTCGAAGGAGGACGCCTTTTTGATTCATCGACCTCTTCGATGAAAAAAATTTATTTTCTCTCAAAGTTAAAAATCATCGTTCCATGGTCGGATGAACTCGAAGATTGGACAACTTCCTGCAAAGAAAAAAGGCAAAAATAAAGAGGAACGATCGGTAGTATCGTATGATCGTCGAAGAAGGAAGTGTCGCGTCGCGAGCGATATTTCGCGGATCGAGGATATGACATAATCGTAGTCGACTTGTCTCAAATTGTGGTTTAACTGACTTTTACCGCTTGGGAAGGGAGAAAGAGAAACTCTCCTCGGTATCTCCCGATAACCGGTACTTCTCACGTAGGAGAGCGGAGCATAAAGGTGCGAGATAAAGAATGCAACGAAAATTTAGGAAGTTTTAAAGAAGCTCGCCGCTCCGTACCGATTTTTCTCCGTAGAAACCAAGATCGAATGAGTGAAGAAACGGAACGCTACAAATTGGACCTTTTTCTCGACCTTTTAACTCGACCCTTTCTCTGCAACTTAAATTCGTTCGAACTGTGGAGAAAATTTTAAACGTATAAAGTGCTTTTCTCCCCTTTCGAAAAATCAAAATCAAATTTTCGAATATCGAGGCAAAAATCGACGACAAATCGAGAAGAACGTCTTTCTTCCGCGGTATTAGCATTGGCCTAGGGAAGGCCTCTCGAGGTCGTCGATATCACGCGTTCCAAGTGCGCTTATATATTAATTAACTGGTTCATAGCTGCCGATTGGTCACGTCGGTACGCTGTCGGATACGTATTATGGGCACGCGTCTACGTAGACGAAAGAAACCGTATCCATAGCGAAGTTTCGATCGCAATTAATCAGGAAAATTCTAGGAAAGTAGTATCAAAGTTCGATTCATTGTCGGCAATGAAACGTGTTCTCTTACTTTATACGGTAGCGGGGAAAAGCCGGAATCGAAGATGCCTTTTTTGCTGTAAAAATAACAAAGTACGCCGTTTCTGGTAAGCTAGTGCAAGGCCGTAAAAATCATCTGTCTCGATTTATTGCCAAAAAAGAAACCCATAAATTCTACACCGATGGAACAATGGTTCTACCTCAAAAATAGCAAAAAACTATGAATGAAAATGGAACATACTTGGTTCGAAAAATGTGTGAAATTTACTGCTAAAAAATGTAATACTTTTTCCCCGACCTAATATTTTTGCCAATCACTTAAGACCGAAACCAATCTTTTATTTGCCGATAGACGCGATGTATTTTTTACGCGTATTCTTCTGGAACGTAAAAACAGAATTAGGTGTACATCGATTACACCTTGATGTACATTCGGTGTTCGTCAAAAATTAGGTACAGTCGGCCATTGTCGAGTCGACGACACCTTCCTCGTGCTCTTTCTCTCTCCGCCCTTCGGCATAGATGGAAGTACGACCTCGGTACGAGGACTAGATCCGTTCACCTTTTGGTCCGAGCTGCGTCGATCTCGATTATCGTCGGTCTTCGTGGTGGTCATAAAACAGCTGGTAGTGGCGCAAAGTGCGCAACGTCCAGAGAGGAACGTAATTAGGTGGCAGCACCATACGGAAGGTGAAAGTCCCACGAGGAAGAGGGAAGGAGTGGTGGTGCACATATAGAGGGGCGAGAGGGCGCGGCTTGTCCAGACGCTCTCTGTTCCAACGACGACGAACGACGACGACGACGACGACGACGACGACGACGGCGACGTTGACAACGACGTTGACAACGACAACGATAACAACAAGACGTTAACACGAGCAGAAACAAGATCGAAAGAGGAAAACTTCGGCACGGAAGCGAGCCGACGCCAG
The DNA here is from genome assembly GCA_025433975.1 of Liostenogaster flavolineata. NCBI lineage: Eukaryota > Metazoa > Arthropoda > Insecta > Hymenoptera > Vespidae > Liostenogaster > Liostenogaster flavolineata. The sequence continues at coordinate 75,632 of JAITYT010000820.1, forward strand.
GAATACCGACGACAACGACGACGAGACGTCGACGATGTCGCCGAAAATCGCGCTCCTATTTTTCGGATCCCTCTGTCTCCTTGCCGGTGAGTACGAATTATCCTTCGTTCGATCATGTATGCGCTTTCGCGAAAATCCATCGATCGAGAGTTTGACATTTTTAAGTAAAAATTCGTCTCGATTCGTTCTTCGAATCAACGGTAAAAAATCATGCGAAAGATCGGTCAAGAGTAGATTCGCGCGTTCCTCTACGACGCTACGCTGCGTGCGGCGAACTCTGGTCGGAGACTTTAACGCCTGGGTAAGCAGTGTGCCAAACGCGTTCCACGATTTTCGCTTGGTCTCGTTGTTTGGAACAACGAATACCACCGACCTGTGTATCTTAATTCCTTGCCTTAATTAGTGAAAGTAAAAAGTCGTAGCTACGTCACATCCTCCGCATTCATCGAGCTTACCTCGCCTTTCGTAACAACGTTCCGACGTCTTCTACGACAAGATTTTTTCCAACGACACTCGTCTTTCCTCGAATAGGAAAAATCGCGTGTGTATGACGGTATCCTCAAATTTTTACTTCCAAAATGCGTTTTTTAACCATGTCGATTCATTCTTGCTGGCGAAGATCTGAATCTAAGTTTATTAATTAGTCGAATCGTTCGTAGAATCCATAAAAATTGTTACCACGCCGATTTCGTTCCTCGACGTCGTTGATTCGATGTTTATTGGAACAACGATACCACCGACGCGTGCATCTTAATTCTTTGCCTTTAATTTCTTGCCTTTGCCATTCGAAAGAGTGCGATCTCGTGAAAGTACAACGTCGTAGCTTCGTCGAATCCTCCAGACTCATCCAGCTTACTTCGCGTTTCGTAACCACGTTCACGACGTCTTCTACGGCAAGATTTCCTTCGAACGACACGCGAGCGAACGTACGGATCTCGCCAAGAACATACGATCTAAATACCAAGGAGAACCGTCATTGGACCGTACAGCAAACTTCGCGATTCAACTATGGCCGAAGGAACCTTCGCGCGTTGATTTCTGCAAAATCGACCGAGACGGGCAAATACGCGAGAAACGAGAAAGAAAAAAAAAAAGAAAAAAAAAGAGACAAAGAGAAAACTCCGGTTTGGAGAACCGCTGTGACTTCCCCTTCTCTCCCTTACCCGCCCCCTGATCGCCATGACATTTCCATGGACTTTCTACTTCCACGAGAGTTCGTCGACCCTCCGCCTCGCGCCTCCGTCATCGTGCTTCTCCTCGATCGTGCACGATCCTCTACGCGACATTTTCCAAGCTGGCGAATCGACGTTGTGACTGCCCTTCCGAGGGGAATAAATCGAGTGAAGAAGAAGAAGAAGAAGAGATCCGAAGGCCGAGAAAGAAAAGAAGCCTTCGAGTAGATCGTGATCGAGGTGGGTGAGGCGATCGGGTCACGAGGACTAAGCTATAGTAGAAAATGTCACGCTCGTACGCTTTTATCGAACGGAAAGGAAGAAAAGAAAGAGAGAGGAAAAGACGAAGCAGGAGGAAATTTCGAAGAAATCCGAATCGTTCAGGATTTCAAGCCAATGGCGGTTCGAACGTCCATCCTTCGCGTAGGTCGACGGAATTAATGATTTTCTTTGGTTCGATGTGCCACTCGTGAGCGACGCTAATCCTGTTTCGAAGGAAAGCCTCTGTCGATCGATGAACGAATTTCGAGATTTTTGCGTGATTTTTCCACGGTATCGTTTTTCTTCGTCAGGCAAATTCGGCTTGACAGAATAGCCGAGTCGAAAAGGACAAGACGACGAAACGTACACAGAAAGATCGAGGGGAATATTATTCAAATCGTGCGATAAAAGAGTTATAAGAAAGCGTTATCGAACGTCGTTTGGATAGAGAACATCGGAAAAAATTAATAGAAAAAGATCACATTTTTATAAATCGTTTCTTTTGAAACGGTCAAAATCATTTTACGGTAATAAAAAAGTAACCTTCCAAATAACATTATTTATATCGAGAAAAGTATAAGTCTCCGAGATAACTGATACAAGTAAATAATCTTCTCGAAAATCGGCATCGGTTTTTTTTTTGAACGCGTTGGAAAATAAATCCTTAAATATTAGACTTACCGAAAAGTTTTGCTCATTTTGAATTAAAATAAATTAATATATAATATTATTTCGATAGATTTATTAATATTTACCGGACAATATAATTTCCATCGTTATTAGCCACCTCTTCGCGTATATATCGAGTACCTACGTAGAAACGCTTCTTGACTTAAAAACAAATATACAACTTTTACCACTTTTATCATCGTGTCATCGTCGAATAAATATCCTTGAATCGCTTTACTCTTCGACTGCGATGTAACCTAAGGCGCTGCGTTTAATCAAAATTCATAGCAAGTCCGTAAGGCTTTTACGCTTCGATCGAACAAAGGATAACGGCGCGTTGGAACACGAATCTTTAAATATCTCGATTTAAAAGCAAATATACCACTTTTACCACTTTTAAAATAGACGACTCGTAAAATAGTCGAATAAATGCGCTTGAATCGCTTTACTCTTCGGATGCGACGTAACTTAAATCATTTCGTTTAATCAAAATTCATAGCAAGTTCGAAACGCTTTTACGTTTCCAACGACTCGGAGAAAAAAGTTACTCCGAGAGAAGGGCAACGCGTTTCTTCGCTGACTTTCTTTCTCTGTCTGTCGTAGGGACGTGGGTGAAGGCGCAGGACGACGAGGGATCCGACGGGCTGGACGCCAACGCGGAGGAACTTTGCCAGGACAGACCGGGCGACGAGTATTTCCGCTTGAACGTGGAGGGTGATTGCCGCGACGTCGTGAGGTAAAAATCGAACCGTTTTCTCCGTTTCGTTGAACGCGAGATCGGAACGCGCTCGTAACGAACCTATAATTACGTAAGTTCCACCGCGTATTTTCTCGTTCGACGTCCGTCGTCTTTTCGACGAATTTCCGCCTATCCTGCAACGATTAACGACGCCATTTGCACATGCTTTACCTTCCATGCATTCGAAAGTATTTTTATGGGACCAGAATGAAGACTGCGTAACCTAATGCGTAGATCGAGTTGTTCCTCGCGAATGATTAATCCTTTTAAAATCTTTTTACTTTTCCATGAATTTCCGGCTCTTCTGCAACAATTAACGACGTCATTTGCACATGGTTTTTTTTATGCATTCGAAAGTATTTTTACGCGATGAAAATGTTAGCTACGTAACCTAATGCGTAGATCGCGAAAGATTAATCGTTTCAAAGTTCTCTTACTTTTCGATAAATTTCCGGCTTTTCTGCAACGATGCCATTTGCACATGGTTTTCCTTCGATGCATTCGAAAGTACTTTCACATTTTAAGCTGTGTAACCTAACGCGTTGTTCCTCGCGAATAATTAATCGTTTTAAAATTCTCTTCCTTTTCGACGAGTTTCCGCCTCTTCTGCAACAATTAACGATGCCATTTGCACATGGTTTTTTTTATGCACTCGAAAATATTTTCACTGGACGAAAATCAAAATTACGTAACCTAATGCGTAGATCGCGAAGGATCGATCGTTTTAAAGTTGTCTCGCTTTTCGATCTTTCCAAGCGGATCAACGACCGTGAAAACCCAGACGATCTTTCCAATAAAAAGCAGAATCGTCTCGAATCTCGTACGCTTAAAATGTAAATGATTTTCTCATCGCGTTGTCTTTCGCGAAGTATCGACATCGCTCGATTCGAAGTAATCGATTACGACGCGACGGATATTCTCACCTCGTTACACCTTATCGTTAAATTATAAGAACTCTTACGAAATCCGTCCGTTTTTACCTTTCTTTTGTCATTTATCTTTCATTCTACCGCGGAATCCAAACGCGTTACGCTGAAACAACGCCAAATAAGATCGACGAATTGGCGTCGATGGCGACGTCGTTCGCGTTTGCACGTCGCGATCTCGTGACAAAAGCGCGTATCCGTCGTACGTTCGCACTACTTTCACGCAGCCGTAACGGATAGCGAGATCGCGAAGAGATCCACGTTTCGTTCCTCTAACTCGTCTAACGTCGCGAACGATAGTCAGGTCAGAGATAAATTATGCCTATAAATCGGATCGAGTATAAAATTGAAACTTTCTCTATTCGTAAATAACTTCCGACGTACTAACCCAGTGAGAGAGAAAATAAAAAGGAAAGAAAATAAGGAGAAAGAGTGAGAGAGAGAGAGAGAGAGAGAGA
>JAITYT010000820.1:111267-131483 GCA_025433975.1 Liostenogaster flavolineata
TAGGATATCGATAGCTTTTCTTCAAAGAAAATCCCCGGTTGCGAGCGAAACGAGCATCTCGTTATTTTTAAAGACATATCGTAACCCAATTTGTTCAATCCGAGCGTCGTCGGAATTGCCACTATGAAAATTTCGAAGGAATACATCTCGAACTAAAAATTCACGCTCGTCTTTTGGGCGTGTCTGATCGCAAAGTCGTAGACTGAGGCGGGCAGGCAAAAAAGGCAGGAATTTGACAAATTAAGAGCAGATACGATGTGAACAGTCAGGCAATCAAGCAGACAAGCAGCAAATCCTCGTTATAATCTCATCGTTGTATCGATCAACGAGTCTTCGAATAACGCGTGTAATATTTAGGAGATAAAATTTACGATTAAATATCGTGTACGATTTCGTTGAAAAGTATCCGTGTACTTTCGGTTAAATTCGTTCGTTCGTTTGGTTACCAGCTTTTATAATTGTACGTGCACATTTAAACGTTAATAATAACCATTACGATTATACATTAGTATATAACTGACGCGAAAGTTAGAGACAGATTAGCATTTTAAATTTCTTTTATCTTTTCGATCGAGATAATAAGTATTTCCACGCGATAGCTTCTCACCTGTCTAATACGATAAATACGGCTATCTTTACGTGCGATATGCTTATATATATATATAAAAGAAAAGAAAAGAAAAGAAAAGAAAAATACCTCATTCGTACAAAGCCGAAATATTTACATGCACTAATCGTATGTAAAGAGAAGATCGTCGAAGAAACGATTCGCGATACAAATATCCGGATAAAATAAATTTTACAGATATCTTTGAGATCCTCTTTGTACATAATAAAAATAAAAACGAAAGATATTTATAAAAGAAAATTTAACAGACCCATGCTTAAGGATACGTGCCACGTTGTAGCATTGTAATAACGAAGCATTGATTATGTCGCTTTAAAGTAATCAAATCATATCAAAGGTACAAATGAAATTGTGAAAGATTAGAGATAGATTTATGGTAGACTTTATATTTGCTGGAAAGAATGCTTCAAAAGAAAAGTGAAGAAGAGGATAAAAGTACCTAGAAAGCTTTTTGTTAATAGTGAGAATCTTCTGAGTCCAGTGTAGTAAACAAGATCCGGCTACACTCACCGACCATCAGAAGCGAGATTATAGAGAAAAAATACACAGAGAGAGTAAATTGACAGATACACGAAAGCGCACGTCGTTTGGTAATTATCCACGCTGATTTACGAGTTCTTCCAATATATTAAAGAAAATAATGATAAAGGAACCTTAATCGGTCGTTACGCGAGACAGTAAGAATTTACGAGATTATGTACAAATATTACGAGTATTTATAAAGTCTTAAATAACGCAATGTGCGATGCCTTTTTTTCTTATCGACCAAGGTTCTATCTTTCTAAAGTGGGATTCTTGCTTCGACGAGTATCACAAATAAGTCTTTAAACTTAAATACGTCTAAAATATCGCCTACACAACAAACCATGAATTGCTTCTTATACGTGGACATCGGAGCGATATAGATTACTCGATACATTACCAAAATCACGCATACACCTTCATCCGATAACGATGACGACGACGACGACGACGACGACGACGACGACGACGACGACGACAAAAACGATACGACAAAAACGAAATCAAAGATCAAATAAAATCTTAAGAAAAATCAGATTCGCGAGAAATTACACGAACTGATAATACAAAAAGCGAATAAGATCGTCGAGACCTACCATCATCCGAAACATCTCCTGAAATTCCTTTTTGCTGTTGCGACGGCGAGGGTGAGGAATGCGAAAGCGTATGGACTTCGTGTAACGAATCTAAGCTTCCATATCGAATGGGTGGCAGGCAAACGGACTCCGAAGATGACTATAAAAAATTATGAACGTTAAGAACGAAAGATCGTCGTAAATGACTTCGTTAGTTCAGCCTTATCTTTGGTCAATTTACGCGCGATAAACTTACCTCCTTATCCGTTTTCAATTTCTTGATAACGCCATTATTCATTTTCTCGCCTAATATGTTGCTCAGCTGATTCGTTGCCTGCGCCTTTTGACGTGCCGTAGGTTGCTGCTGCACAGCTATCGACAATGGAGTAATGCGCGTTGTAGATCGAGATCTAGCGTGTTTCTCGGAAAGATCGACCAACGTTTTATCCGTCAATCTCTCGTTGAAACTCGACAGACGTTCCGTAAGAAAAGTAGGTGTCACCGTGGTATCTACTATATTATCGAGCAAGTCATCGTTCTCCATTTCCCGTTTAGCTAATTGCCATTCCATCTCGATCCTTCGCCTTTCCTCTTCTCGTTTCTCAGCCTCGCGTCTTTGACGATGCTGATCTCTCTGCAGCATCGCCTTGGTCTCTTGCTCGAATCTTCGTATCCTTTCTTGCGTGGTTGCGCTTAAGCCCGCGTACGTTCTTATCGCTACCTCGTCGTTATTTTGCTTCCCGTCGCTCGAGATATTCGACATCGTGGAAGCTATGTCCAAACAGCTAAGACCAGCCTCGCTCAAAGGTCTCGTAGAGTTAGAACTTGAGGAGACAGCGGATTGATGCACGAGCTGATTGGAACACTTCGATAGCCTCAAGGATGAACCAGTGGAAGGACTCCCATTGCTGGTTGTCACGGATGGAGATCGCTGCTCGACTCGTTCCGCGGAATGATTCGGTTGACTTTTATTCTCATGCATCAACACGATCTCGCTGACGGAACATTGGCGCTCGTTGAGCGCCATACTTTGTCGAATCGCTGAAAGGTTCTCAGATTCCTGCTTCACTTTAGACTGGATCGAACAAACACGGCATTAAATATACCTACTAAATGTTCCGAATCGATGAATCTTGAAATACGATATATACCGACCTTATCGTCGTCGTGATCTTCGCTGTCGATCTCGTCCTGTCCCTTTCGTCTCCTTTGTATCTTTTTGTATCTGTTAGCTGCGGATATGATTGAAGATACAATGTCCTTAGCTGACACCATTTCGCGCATGCCTGTATTTTCGGAATAAAAAAAAGGGCAAGCAAAATAAATATACGGTAGCTGACATAAATAAGTAAAAATAAATACAAGCGATATAAATATCTATAACGAACGGTTCTTTAAGCAAAATTATACCGTAAGTATATATATATATATATATATATATAAATAGACCAGAATGAAATATAAATGTTCGAAAAATACAAGCGAAACATGTTAAACTTTCCTAATAAATATACGCTAGCGTTATGCGTGTACAAATAATTCACTAAAATACCTTCGACTTTCTGTATGTTATTTAGAAGAAGATTGTGACTGGTACTAGATGTTGGTTCTACTTCACAGCCATCGGCCGGAAGACTCAAATTTACGCTCAATCTACTTAAATCGTCTAAATCCTCTTCCGAGAAGAACCAATCGACCTATATCGATAACGCAAGAAACGTCTTACAGTTTAAATGCGCAATTTAAAATTGAAATTATTTGGATATATTCTTACGTTATTCAACAAACTCTCGACTATTCGGCACTGATGAGACATATCGGTAACCATCGTAACCATATTGTCTCTCGAACCACTCGCACGAACCAACGTAGGACCAAAAACGATCGCTAAATTCTTCGCCTCCATTTTATTGGTCTCGCTGTGCTCGACGATTCTTTTCAAATGAAACATTAAGTACTTGAGTGTTTCAAAATGATGCTCCGGAAGGTCTCTTAATAATTTTCGTATCGTTGCCATTCTTCTTTGAGGATCTTCTATCTTATCGGCATCGATAAACATCGGATACGATTCAGCGGTTAACAACGAATCTGGCAGTTGTCGAAAGAACGATTTCAGCAAGGATGATATCACGTTAACGTCGCTCCATTTGGGATCCTGTAGACAACAAAATTCAGAGACACGCTTCTCATCCGAGAGGGAGTAAAGAGAGGCAAGAGAAGAAGGCCTATATTCGTACTTGAAGGTTGATATTCTCGAATCCTTTGTTGACGCTCTCCGTTAATTGAGAAATGGCAGCGGTATTTCCGGGTACCCTATAAATTCCAACTACTTCAAGGCCGCGCTCTTCGACTATACTGGTACACATTTCGACGATCAACGGCACGAACTCCGAGAAGGAAGACTATTAAAATAATAATAATAATAATTATAATAGCGATAATAACGAATGGCATCGTTCGTCCATAATGCGATACTAAAAATATCGTACCGGTGGACAGAGTTCAAGGGGTACTTTGAAAGTAGCACCCTCGGGTGGTAATTGCGCGGTGGGAGACGACGGTGAACCAGCTTGACCGTGCATCTTTCTAAACTGTTTGGCGACTCTTCCCTTCCACGTCTTTGCTTTCGGAGACAGAAGAGGTTCCACGGTTTGACTCGGTTTTCTGGTTTTGTTTACGGGCGACTGGCCAGTGGGGGATCGATTTCTGAAGGACGTTAATTTCTTGATTCCTTTGTGACTCGGTAACGGACTTAAACGTTGTCCAGAATTTTGGGTAGACGTAGCACTGGGTGTAGTTGGTCCCGGTGTTTGCGGAACTGCTTGTTGTTTGGAGGTACTGGACGTGGCATCCTGCGGAGATTTACGAACGCGCGAATGAATACTCGAATAATTGAATCGTTACGATAGTAGTATCGGAGAAGTTCTCGAAGAAACGTACGGATGGCTTTTCGGTAGCAGCGTGCTTATGAAGCGCCCTAAGCCACAGAGCCATCGAACCGGCATCTTCGGTTTGCAAGAGTACTTCCGCCGTTGGATTCGCCACGCGTAACACGTGCTTTCTTTTCGTATAGTCTTCGGCAACGTCTACCAACGAACATCTTACATCCACGCTCTGCCCGCTATTTTCGCAATCGTTAGCTGACAAGGGGCTCTGAAACAAATTCGTTTTATCAGTTTCTATTCCGTTGGGTGATCGTCCAGTGAGAATCGTTAAAAGTACCGAAAAGTACGAACAAAACAGTTACACGCGCACGCACAAGCACACGATAAAAATGTTACCCAAAATCCTGTAGAATTCCATCGTCGAAGTCTCATACCAAAGAAACTATTGGCATTGAAGTGCAATGGTATACACGAGTAAGAGTTGCTATTGCTAAATCCTAATACTCTCTTCTCCATTTTTTATCCTTTTTTATTTATACGTTACACCAGAGCTTCAAATAAATACAATGGAAGATAATTAAACGATCGATAAGATTAAACGTATATTTTAACGTTTCTTCTCGCGTTCTAGATTTTAATCGACACCGATAGATCGATTAAAAAATTAAACAAAAAGAAAAATCACACTGGTACCACGCATAGCGAGCTCGAACGCGAAGATGGAAATGAATAGCGACGCTTCGCGCGGAAAACCGTTTCTAGAGTACGTGCTGCCGTTAGTTAGTAAAGTATATGGATAGAAGAACGATCCCCACTATGAAAACCGCTGTTTCACCTTTCACCTTGACACTTCGTAGTAACGTAAGATATACGCGAAGAAACGCACGAATATTTTAATACTTTCGCAGAAACTAACAACAAATAAGCATAATTAATTTAAAAAATTAAAATAATTAAAGAAGTTGAACATATGCAATATGAAATTCGAAAGATCGTTCATTGCGTTAACTCGAGGAATCGCTGGCGTTGTATTGTGGTCTATCGACTTCCGTATTTCAGAGATATAAATTAGATAAATTATTCTCTATCTAGTTTCTTTGTATTTTTCACTCCTAATTGGCACTTAAAGGAAGACTGCATAATTGGATACCCTGTTTTGTATAATATTGATATAGAAAGTAAGTGAAGTTACAGATAAATTATTAAAAGTTATCTTACAAGATTTTTAATTTTTGAAAAAGAATATTTTCCGTATAAATCACGGTCGATAAAACATTTGTTCTTTTACGAAAATTAAAGTAAAAAATTTCATCGAAATGAATATTCGACATTGTCAATGACAATAACAACGCTTTTGTTTTTTTTTTCGTGTTGAACATAGAAACAGAATGCATTTTATAATTCATTAATTTTTAATTCGTACACCGATAAATAAAAATCCAAACATATAAAACTATTTTTGTAGTGAGGATAGTTAATGTTGTAAAAATAGGACGTTGTTAACCGTACCGTAAGAAATTTTGCGAATTTACATTCCTATAAAATTTTATATACGTATTGCACGTGTTTCGGAATAATGCTTGAAACTCTACGCTCGACGTTAGAAAGCGTGAAATGTATCATCGTTCGTGATTACGAACAACAAGAAAGAGCGTAGCGTGATGACTGAATTCTTACAACAACAAACGTGCGTAACACTTTCACCATTTGGAATTTAATTGTCGCGAAAACAACTTAAGCAACCGAGTATCGTAAAGATGCGATAAGACCTCGATCATAGGTACAGTTTGAGACTATTCAGCAATTCGATTTCTTTTTAAAAGTACCATCGTAGCCCAAAGAAAATACGCGAAACAATCGTAAACGTATACAACACAAAACGTCCAACGTTTTTTGTTGTTATTATCATTTATTTATTATTATTGTTATTATTAATTAATTACGTTAATTTTTATTATAAATAATTTTTAAACTGACCTGACTATGACGATCCTTGTAGAAGAAGAGAATCGGACCACGAAGAACACCCCAAACTTGCTTCCAAGAGCGATCGGTAGATCGCTGTTTATATATCGACAAAAAACGATATTTAAATATACAATAAAGTCGACAATAATTCGATGATATAATAATCGTTTTTTTTCTTACCTTGCCATCGAGCACAGTAAACTTAACGTGAAGTGTTCCTTCTCGTTCGACCGGTTCAACGTCCTTCGGAGTTTCGCCGCAACTGTTCGTAGTACTAGCAACACTGTTACTAAAAAGAAAGTAAACGCATTCGTTACTTCTAATTGAGAAATGTATACGCAATCGCGTAAAAACCTATATTATTTTCTATGCGTTTAAAGTTCTGAAAACATATTATTCTTTTTATTACAAATAAAAACTTAACTTAAACCCTTCCATTGCGTCAAAGTCTAGTTCAAAATACAAACGAAAGATTCTTAGCTTGTGTCTTTTATTCGATTTTAAATATACGCGACGAATTTTAGTAATGCGACGTAATAAAGAATTTCTAACGACGTCTACAGACTTCAACGGCAAGAAAAGTTCCAAGTTTTGTTATAATATTTAACTCGTCATTGAACGTGCTACGAATATTTTTATCTTCGCGATCATTATTACAAAAAGGACCATATTTTTATCGTTATCGCTAAATAATTTTAGAACGTTACTAAACATATCGCAGCGATCAATGGCGGGTTAACGATTATACGCCGAATAACATATATACGACACTTGACGTTGTAAAACATACAACTTGCAAATCTTGCAACAATCGACGCTGCGAAAGCTCATGTATTATACATATCATACGTAATTAAACATCATAGGAAACTAATATTACGTTCCTGTTCGGAGGAAGAATACGTCATCGCTAATTAATCGGTAGACACAGGCACAGACATTCCTGTTATACTGTCAGCTAATATAGGCGATAGGCTATAGGTATTTACAAGTATTATTTTACGACAACGACATTATTAACACATATAGAAATACGTATTTACGGTTATAACAACGAAAACCTTGGACTTCAAATATTGCAAACCATTCCTAACGACTAATTATAGGCTTTGCGAAAAATCATCATTAACACACAAAAGACCTTATAATAAACACTGATCCACGAAACGTAGCTGCGGAATGAAAGAATTCCTCGTTTACGCAACGAACTCCATTAAGACGCTATATAAATATAAAAGACATGGATAGAATCACGATTGAGAAAGACAATACAATGCGTACCACCGCAACCAACGAGAACAACGTTTTAACTTTCTGCATAGAACAAGACGTAACAAAAAGAAAGTCGTTGATTTCTTTTAAAAAAAAAAAAAATGCAGTAGTCACAACCGTCGATCGTTGTTTGCTCTGAGTGGTAATAAAGCTAGGTACACGAAACAGACGAGAGAGCAGAATCGTGCAGCCTTTCGATGCTTTCCACAAACGATTCCTCCCTCACCGATGGGCATGACGATGCAGCGTTGCGGCTTGTGTCATATCCTCGAAGATACGTCGCAACGGCGTTATATCGCTTGGAAAGAGAGGTGGTCGCCATCGCCTATGCGCACTGGAAGCATGGATTACATCTTCAACTATACTTACACGATACAATACACGGAGCGGAGCGCACCTGGACGACATAAACATTTGGATAGCGATGGCGACGGCGACAGCGACGATATTCAAACGTTTCAAACCTGTATCGTACTTCGCCGACCACGATATCGTATCGGCACGAATAATATTATAATAAATAAGCTAATGATCTTCGAAGAACATAATTAGGCACTCATAATCCCACGACAGTTCTTTCATCGCTTAATTCGAAAAGTATTTTTAAAAGAGCATTGCAAAATCTTGTTTCGCAAGGTAAAATATTCATTATAACGATTCAGCTTCTTACCTTCTAAGGACATGAACAGGTTCGGAATCGCTAAGATCCAAGTCACTGTCGACGTGCATGCGTTCGCCCCATGTTGCCTTCAAATACGAAACTCTTCTGGTAGCGCGTTCTTCGTCACCTAAACACGTACGATTATTTTCCGATGTTATTTCCCGTACTGCCAATAGCAAGCATACTTATACGCGCTTGAAGATATTACGACTCACTTATTTGTGCGTTTTTCTGCCGCCTAATAACTTCGTTATTAGTGTTTCCTTCGGAAAGTGCTGAAATAGTAAAGTTCTTCGTTAGACACGGAGAAGTATAAAAAACGAGTACGTTTCTATCGATCGCTTCGTACCTTATAAATTAAAGCGCATGAAATATCGCAAGCAACGTACGTCTTCAAAAGTAAAGTAAGCCGTGAAGATTCGAGCTCGAGCCAACAACAATTTGTTAAGTACAATCTTATATCGTCATTGCAATGTTCGCAAGAGCTGTAACAGCTATATTAACGTTATCGAGAGATAAAGAAACGAGCTCGAATAAAATTGTGCCCAACAATTTCTTTGTTCGCTTTTACGTTTTATAAGCATTTATTAATATATCTTTGTTACTTTTATAAGCACTTACTTATTATATAATCTACGTGCACGTAATATAAATTAAATAAATAAATAATTAAAAGTAAAATATCGAGCACTCTCGCTTTCTCTTTTACGCTTGCTAATCTTTGCGTGTAAGCAGCTGCTGTTTCAAAATCACGAAAGACATCGACTAGACGTAAACGAATACAATTGGTCATCGATCGATCGTTAGCTTAAAGCAAATTATACATCAAAACCACATATATAAAATTACTAACATAGTGTCTAATCGAGAAGCGTGTAAATTCACTCCGTTTATTAGCTTATCCGTGTTAAATTATTAGACTGCGATATATCCAAAGTGAAAACATAGCTATAGGTGCAAACCAGAGAATATGGTTCTAACCTATAACCCGACCGATGGTCCCAGAAGTATCCAAACTAGGTTGTGTAATTGTATTTTGACTATGACGACGACAAGAATTATTAGGTATGTCTTCCGAATGTCGCAGATTATTTAGAATGGAAAACTGATTGGATCTTATCGGTTGAGGGGGACTAATCGTCACTTTCGGTACTTGATGGCTTCCCGAAACCATCTCCAAAATTGTTACGGGAAGAAACGAATTGTCCTTGTGTTTGTGAGACGTAATTATTGCGCCATGTTTCTCACGATTTTGCTTGTGTTGATCTACTTACGCAATAACAAGATTAAGAACAGATGAAATAAGTACATTCCATACATAATAGCAATTTTACATTTTAAAATGTTTCGTATAATTTTTTGATTTTAAATGAAAAAAATATACGAAGCTAAGTACAAGTAAAGACTTTGCAAAAAAAGGAACTAACCACCAGGTTGGATCCGAGCAGATTGAGAATAATCCTGCTTCTTGCTTTCGTTACTGCTCTCTTCTATGTTCCGCTGTTCATCACAAAAGTCTTCCTGTTCTGTTTGCCACGTATGCCTTGTGCTTCTTCTTTGCGGTCCATTCACAGCTTCCCAAGATTCTACGCTATTGCTTCGTGTTCTAAGTCGTACCGACTCGATTTCCATCATGGGTATTTCTGTCAAATAATACGTCAATGCGTGGTTATGTACACACGTACGTGCAGAACAACATACATACATACATACATACATACATACGTACATATACATTCTTGTATGCAATAAAATTAGTAATTATTTAACCAGTCAGTGGTAATACGAAGTTTTATTACGATTTAATATTAATATTTTGGAAGTAAATTTAGTTACGTTAAAATTTATATCGAACATTTACAAACCGATACAGTTAAACGAGACACGCCGTATAGGTTATTAAACAATTATCGTGATATAAACGATTATATAAATATAATTATATAGCTGTAATAAAAAAGGATGTATTTATGAGATTTTTCATCTCATCTATATCTATGAACAACATCTAATCTAACTCGATTCATTAATATCGAATGAAATATATAAAGTTGTTGAAATTAATTGTAAAAAAATTGCATTGACTTTCTTCCGCGTATCGATATGAATCTATAAGATCACACTCTCCTACGATAATATATCGATCGCATATTTACTAATTACTTGTTACGATTTTACTAGAAGAAGCTAGCAGAAAGCGAAGCGAATTAATCTAAAATGATCGTAAACTTCGTCAAGAAAATTGCAATATTCATCGAAATCACATTTACAAGGAGTATAATTTCAGTCGATACGATCATTCAAATCGATCTGTATCTTGAAACTATTACGCACGATTATTTAGAATTTCGAGGCTGCTCTGGATTAGCACAACACAGATCACATTCACGCAAGATGCATGTTGATTATGAGCATATAACAAGCATAAGAGATAGAGGAACAACGATATTTAAGTCGATCCAATTCTCTTATTCTACCTTTGACCTCCGTATAGTCAGCTGGTGGTTCGCAATGGATATACTTGGTGCCTATAGGAATTATTCTGTTTCCGGACAATCCCCTACCTAGGTCATAATACTTTCATATACCGCATGTTTCAAGCATCCTCCGACATATCGTTCATTAAACGTTCACGACTAATTTAAAATTTAATTTTCTTTCAAGATCGATAAGATATCACACGCTACTCCGATTCGTAGCGGCGCTCAAAAAAGTCGTTAGACTATACAAAATTGATTACAAAGGTTAATTCTTTCGTCGAAACCTACCGGCATCGAGAGATTTGCTTTCTCTGTTGGTCTGGATCCTTCTTGGTTCTTGAGACTCGGCTTTCGATTCGAATTCCCTTTTTCTAACGGCTACGTTTGGTACGCTTCGTTTACTGGACAACCTGGACAATTCACTCTTGTAGAGATTGGTCCGATCACTGGTAGGTTCGTCGTCGTCGCTAAGAAGACGACCAGATTCGAATTGTTTCGCTCGTCTCGAAACGATCTGGAGACCTTGGGGAGGAACTGGAAATTTATCGTTCGTCTTTTTGTCCGGACCTGGCGACGAGGGTACCGACGCGGATCCATTTCTAAGTTCCTGTCCTCGTTGCTGACACACGTTCGCGTTCGAAGTATTCTCATGTATTCTAGACAAGGTACTGACAAACGTAGGTTTTTCGCCGCTTCTGAATCTATCCTGATGATACTCCTCTTTTCCTCCTATTGGACTTTCATAAATACCCGAATAAAATCTATCCCTTACGCTCTGATTGTTATCAGGAAGGCTCGGCCGTTCCTCGATTTGATCGTTTCGCGGACTAGAGTATTCGGACTCAGAATCAAGATCAGTCTTTACCCTTTGTACGCTTTGATTCGATGGTTTGGTTAGAATCGCTTTCCCATTATTTCTATTATCAAGATTCGTTCTCCTGGTAGGAGATTGTTGGCTCTGTTGTTGCTCGGTGGGCGGCCATATTTGTCTCTGAAGCTTCTGCGGCCTAGCGTAAAATTCTCTCTGTATAACGGGCGAACTGGCGCCTTGTGCCAATCGAGATGCATCCTCCGTAACGAGCAAACCGATAGGGTGACTCGGCCTGAGAAGAAACTCCTCCTTTTGTTCGAAACTTTTGCGCAAACGATTCATAATTACGGAATCATCGGAACTCTCGTTTCCAGCCAGCGTGGAATTGGAATCGTAGGAGGATAAGCTATGTTTGCTAACGGGTGACGAATCCCTTCGCGAGTCGATGCTTAATCTCGAGCCTGGGTCGTTCGATCTAAGCGCGTCTATACTTCCGTAACTCGGTACTTCCGAGTCGTTGGCCGGCCCTGTGCCACCGCTTCCTTCGCTGGCACGTCGCGCCACTATCCTTCTACCGGGACGATAAATAGGAACTTGCGGTTCCGCGCGAGATATAGGATAACGCAGTAGCGCCAATTGTTGCTGATCTTTCCCAAATTGATTGGCATCCCCTGATTTAACTCGCTCGTATATAGGATCCTTGATGCGATCGTAAATTTGTTCGCTGCTTGGCCTGCAATACGAGAGGTAAAACGATGTACGACGCGTTCTACTCGAAGGCTTTTTATAGATATTTTTTTCCAAACATACAATGGCTTCGTACTAACCTAGAGTAAATTGATTCTGGACGCGTTCGATCGTAAAGATCGAATCTCTGATCTGGAGAAGGTCTGTTGTACGGTTGCGTGGTCGCATCCAAATTTTCTCTCCCTTGTTGCAACGATTGCTTTCTCGGTGGCATCCTGACGTCGCAAGATTCGCAGAGGATGCTCGGCTCCTGCTGAAGCCTCCGCTGTTGAGTCGTGACAGCTGACATGGACGGTGACATTTTACAGCCCTGCTGATCCTGACAGACAGCAGCGGCGTCTTCGCGATCTCGATATCCTGCATTTGAACACTCCGTTTCCGTACCTGGCAGTGAGCACATCCAGGACTGCCTACTCGTTCTTGGCGACGGTCCCGGAATCATACTGATCGACCTTCGTTGCTTTTGCGAAAGCCTCTCGGGTGAACGCAATCGAGGACGTTGATTCGTTTCAGGATTGTGCGCGGTCTCGCCGAAATACTGCAAAAATTCATCGCGTTGAATTCGCCAAATCGTAACGACCCTATCGAATCGCATTAAACCATCTTAACCCTTCGCGGTCGCGATTCTACTCTCGGCCACCTCCAAAGCAAAGTACCGCTCCGTTCCCAGAAGGTGATATTTTATCATTAACGCGGAAAAACAGAAGAATAATTAATACCAGCTAGGTGACGATTCGGATGTGAAAAGCGTAGAAGAAAGAAGATATGGTCGCGAAATTAAGTGCACTCGAGTCTGTCTTTACACGATTTTGAGTTAACGCGAATTAGAAAACCCGGCCATCCGGTCTTGGAATATTCAAACGTGTAATTTTTTTTTCTGTTGCCCGATACGAACTCTTTGATAGAACCGCCTTTGAACGCGCGTTAAAAAGCTGTTAGAATGTATTAAAAACAAAGATTGGTACGTACAATTGGCGAAGAAGGATTCGATGATCTTTATGAAACAAAATGCTCTCATTTCTTAAGACTGAAACCAATCTTCTATATTTCGATAGATTAATTGTCGATAGATCAACCATAGACGAAAATTCTAACGTTAAAGACGTAAGAATATCATCGTCAACCTACGCGTAGCGCTTCTCGACTCGTTAACTCCATGGCTTTTAAAGTTCCAAGTTCTTCGAGAAACCCTTATGCGTATCTATTTATCCATGACAGAATGATCGAAAACGTACGACCGACTTCGGACTATAGTAGAGTACTTTTGCACGAAATAGCCCAGCTAGATCTCTTTCTTTTATTTCTTTTTATCTTCGATGAATATAGGCAAAAGGTAAGTATTCGAAAAATATACGGTACCCTTTGCAAAATGTCGTCCTCCTTGGAGACAACCAGCAAACGTAACCAAGGGTTCGCTTGTTGAATACGTTGCACGACACTGGCGTATTTTTCGCCGCGCGTTGGCGTTCCGTCGACGGAAACCACTCGATCGCCCGTACGAAGACCCGCTTCCGCCGCTGGAGAATTTTCTCGCACCTGCTTCACGAAGATCGTGTCCATAGGCTCGTCGATTCTCGTCCGCTCGTGTCCCGGCAACATCTGCAACCGATTGTCTTTCGTTGTATCTCTCTACCTTCCGTTACAAATGCATCGAATCTACGTAATAATTAACCTTACTGCGACGTGAATATCAATATTATTTATTAACTAAATTGACTACATATATATATATATATACATAGAGAGTAATTTCGTTTTTTCATTTAAATTAAAAATCGTTTAAATTTTAATTTTGTTTTTACTAGAAAATTGTCGGAAAAAACGAAATTACTTTCCGAACGACCTAATAACTATTAGGCTGGTAGGTCTGATTTATATTCACTTAAAAATCCGATATTTCATAGGCACCAACCTAATATTATTTATTCATGCATTGTAAATTCAATCTTGATCGATCTGCCAACCCCGTCTTACACAGATTTATCGTCTTGACCGCTTGAAATATCTTTCTTACGGCTCCTTTACCTTTGCTTTTATATTTTTATTTTCGTAATGACGAGAGTAAAGGGCACATCGATTTTTCTTCCGCGTGAAAGTAAAAATATCGCGGGATAAGACGCATAAAACTGGGCACGCGTGAAATTAAGAAAGAAGATCGAAGAGAAATTATTCCGCGCGACGACGACGAAGAGAGGAAGATCTCTCGTTGATGATTTCCGTGAACATGGGATTAGACTCGTCGTCGATCTGTGCACCGAGCGACTTTTCACGCGAAGGTAGAAGAGAAATATAAATGTTTTTAAACTTTGGTCGTTTCGTGAACGCGTTTAAGTATCTCGTATCTCGTTGACCCATGATAGAATCCGTGACACACGAATGATGCTAATCAGCGAGTGAAAATGATGTTTCGTTGAACGTGTGCTTTTCGAAGGTGTCCTGTAGATGGATTCTCTTTCATGATATCTATTTTTCTATTGGCTTGTTCGGAAAATTATTTCGTTTTTTCCCAACAGCAAAGACATAAATAACAAAAACATAAACATAAAAAACAACGTTCTTTCATTAAAAAATACAAACGACTCCGAACAACCTAATGTTACTCTCTACGATTCTTTCTTCTTCCTTCGTACAGAGCGGGCCAACTTGGACCACCGACTGACTTTTCCCCCAAGCTGATACAATATATACTGTAAAAAATCATCTTTCATCCATAATTTTTCGAGCTAAACCGTTCCGTAAGATTTTATCGTCGCGAGCATAGGAACGTTGTTGGACGAAGACCGACGAAAAAATGGCCGATAAACAGTGTCGAATGCCCGGAATTTTGCAGGTCTGGCATCGTTGCGAAATCGAATCGTGGCGATTCGCGATCCTTGACAATGACAGAACGCAATCGCAATCCGAAGCCGTTAAACGAACCCGTCGTCGTCGAGCGCCTTTGTCGGATCAAGCGCCGACAAAAGTGTCACAGCAGCGAGTAATATACGCAACCGGAATAGAGAAGAAGGCGCAAGCAAGAGGCACCTTAACCGATCGAAGTATTTTTGCGACGCATCCTCCGTCGAAGAAGCGCGGAGCTCGTATAAATATCGTTCCTTGCGACGGTGTGCCGCTACCTTTCCTACAACCCGAGTTACGGTTCACGCTCCAGTCGGCCGAATTGCTAGGAGATAAAAACAAGCCGCTACGAATTTACTTCCGCGTTTCATCTTCGTTTTTACGTTCGTACATACGCGAGGTTATACGATTTATCCGTTTGACACTAAAGAAAGAACCAAAGTTGAAAGTGTTAAATGATCCTTTTCAAAATTTACTTTGATTCTTTATATCGCCTGTAAAAATGAAAAATGAAATAATGTATTTTATAAATTACATTATTTCTTTCGATAAATTAACAATTCTTTTTCTAAAAATCAACGTCTATTTCTGCTGCTTTTTTAAACGTCAATAATACAATTAACACAGTTTGCGTTTCATCGTTATCTTCTGAATAATTTTTATCCAACGACTTTTGGAATTTTTCTACACGAAATACGACAAGCGCGATCGCGCTGTTTGGCTTTGTTCGATCGTGGTTTTTCAATGATCCCTTTTTGTCATTACACGCTATTTTATCATTACAAACCTAACGGCGATAGGATAAATGTGCACAGACGAAGTGTCAAGGAAACGAATGACATCTTCCAGATGCCAATGATGCGAAGGGATTAAGCTTCCGTCCGTTGGTCCCAATTTACGTAATTAATAACGATAAAATCGAATAGGAAAGTAAAAAGATACTTACGCAACAGGACTCGGGCGGGTAGACAATGAAGTGCCGCAGAGTGAATCCGAAGCCATACTTGCTGCGCTTAAGTAGGAGCTTTCGTGGACCACGTGGCGGTGAACCCTCTTGTCGGACAGCTCCACCAGTCGAGGGCGCCGGCGGCGGGGGTGAAGCGTGACGCACCTACAACCAAGCGGAATATTCCCCATTAATACGACGAAGAAAAGTCCAGCGTTTCGCTGGAACCGGAAACAGGGTCGTCGACTTTCTTTACATTTTTATATGGTGGTAGTTGGAAACATTTTTATGGAAACGATTTATTACGATTTAACTCGCCGGTTTAATAGAAAAAATGTATATAGAAAGTGTAATAATAAAATGTAGGATGGCGAATGTATGACGACCTACGAGTGGAAAGGGTTAACTCATTGCACTCGTATTTATATTCGAAAAGGCTACCGATCGACTCGCAATTTCTTTTCATACTCGATCGAAATTAAAAGATTTTTATGAGAACGATTTACGATTTAAATTGCCGGTTTATTAGACAAGATAATGTACGATAATAAAATGTATAAAAAGAGACAGTCTCGTTTTAGAAAAAGAAAGAGAGAGAAAGAAATATAAAGGGGATATCGTCGAATTGCCGACGATGCGGAACCTCACGGTTGGACTAATTCGATTTTAGCGCTGATTCGATTTTCAAGAACGCGTAGTCGAGTTTCCATCTCTGTAAATACAAAGAGAAGAATTAGATTTACCGTCGTTTTTTTTTCCACGCGTCGATACGTATATACATGGATCGTAGTCTTATACAAAATATCGAACACGTTAAACAAAAAATATTTGAGAAAAATTGGACGATCAAGCAACGTAAAATTAATCTCTCCCTTACATCGAACGATTTTCCTCTTTCTCATCGTTACCAGCGTCGTCGTATTAAAAAACGAAACCAAGAGAAGCAAGAGACTAAAAGTGAAATCTCGTTTTCTAGTAAATACAAGAGATGAAAAAAGATTCTATTACTCGAGTATCAGGTGTAAAATGTCGGATTCTCTGGTGAAAAAATATCCGAAATTTCGTGCGCGCCAACATAATATTTTCGTAAAGTCGATCGTCGAAGGAAAAAGAGAGGAAAAAGGACGAAAGAGGAAAATGGAAGATGCGATCGACGATTTGAATTTGACGAGCGAAAGAACGAAGAGTCGGATCGAAAGTTACGCGGCGCTTTCTCACGATTTCTGGAGGCTCTGGAATCGTAACGATGGTCGCGGACGATCGTCACGCTCCCGTGACGTTTCTCCGCGAAACCGGAAACGTCGACGGCCGATAGGATCTCGAGGGGAACGGCAGAGGCCGTACGGAATCTCATTATTTATCGTGGCGGCGGGTTGGAGGCGCGTGCGTCATTGGCCGAGGGCGCGCACCTGCCTCCTCCGCGCACATGCGCCCCTACGAAATTGCGTTAAGCCGCGAAGCCCCTGCCGGCCGGCCGGCCGGCGCTGTCGCCCTCCGAACACCCAAGAAAATACCAGACGGGGAGGAATTCGTTCTCTTTCGTTCTCTTTCGTTCCGTTTCGTTTTCAGCTCTTCCTTCGTGCCTTCTCCATTATAAAATAATTATATATAATTCTTAGTATTTTACAGTAATATAATAATTAATATTATAATTATTAAATATTAAATTATAAATTATTTTTGCGACACGTGTCGCATTTTTACATTTCGAATTGAAAGTTGGTTAGTATCGATATCGATATACAGTTAATTTAATTCTTTTTATATTTCAATTGCGGCGAGTAACGAGTTAACCTAGGTTACGAGAGAACCGGCGACTTTGGCACGTCCGATTCCACGCGGCCGGTGGAAGACGAGCCCGATGAAGAAGCAAAACCCTCGTTGGAGGAACGGAGCTCGCGGAATAATAACGACGACCGTGAAACCCGTACGCAACGGCCTTGCCGCGCGACGACGAATCGCTCGGTGATCGAACCGAACGATCTTTTTCCATCAAAAAGATCCGTACATGGCCGCGCCAATGCCGTAAGAAACTAAGAAACGATCCTTTTCCGTCCGTGCGAGTGCTACGAGTCCATCGTCGATACGAGCGGCTGAAAGATATTTTTTTTCTTTTTCTTTTTATTCGACTTTTTCTACCTTTTCTGAATCGGCTATCGTTTCGTACGCATTCCGATCGTTTTCGTTTGCTTGGGCGAGGCGTCATCTGTTTTCGTGCAATTTTTAAAGAAACGATTGCTTTCGCTGTTTTCCAATCGACCAGTTCGTCTCTCGTTAAAATCTTACGTTTATCGATTCTAAAGATCAGAATTTCTGCTTTATTTAGACAGGCATCTATGCGTTAAAATCTCGTTGGGATTTGCGTGTTGAAGCAAACGGAGCATATTTTGATTAAATAAACAGCTTTTGAAAAGAGACGTGCAGTTTTATATATTCGCATTAAAATCCGACGCCTCAACCTGACACTAAAACTCTGCTAAAATTAGTAGAACTATAAATGCGCTGCCAGCAGCAAAGTGTTAAAACGAAACTCTTCGTCTTCCCTATTTTCCCTCCATCTTTTTATCGCTTTCGACGTTTTCATCCAAAATTCGTTCGTCTTCGCCTCTTTTTCCAGCGAAGTTTTACCCGTCTGTGAATAATCCATCGGAGACGTCGATGTTTTCGCGAGAAGCGCGGATAACGGGGGCTCATCGTTTCCTCGAAGTAACGGTCGTCGATCTTCGCAGCCGCGGACTCCGGATACGTCGAGTTACCGTAATATTCGGAAAATTCGAGAACGAGATGCTCGATCACGCGACGAGTCTCTCGTCGCTTCGCTCGTCGTGAATTGTAGAATATAGAAATTTTAAAAAAGTAGTAAAACTGTAGAAGCGTTAAAAAAGAATCGTAAAAAGGAGAGGCGATAGTCTACACGTGGAAGGTAAAGCGACGCCGTTCTCGGCGATTCGACGATTTTTACGAGAAAAAAGGAGAGGAAAAGAGTTCGATCGGACGGAGCTTTACATGGTAAAAGAAGTATTTCAACTTTCTGTTTCGAGTATCCGGCTGCTACCTTCGAGTCGTTCGCGTTCCCTGGAGGACCGACCGACTGGCCGGCCAGTCGAGGCCACGCATTCGCGATATCCCCGCGACTGACGACCGCGTTTCGATATTTCGACGTTTCGTCGCGTAAAGTAGCGACACGAGAGAAATTGTAGGAAGAAATACGATAATCAGGGATGGAAAATGTCTTCGAAATTCTACCGCTTCGAAGGCGACTCGCCAAAGTCCGAATTTCAAGAGATCGGCTGATAAATTTCCGGTCTGACAGACGGATGCCGCCATAAATGCAACATTCATATTTTTGTTAGAAAGTATTAGCCTGGAAAATATAGCTGTAAAAATTTCACGACGATCCGACGTTTGGTTCAAAAGTTACAGTGGTTTCAGCGAAACAAAAGATTTTCGTGCGTCGATAAAACGTTGCTTTTTCATGGGAAAAAACACCGTTGAAACGAAAGCTTGGCTCGATAAGTGTCATCTCCGGATTCCGCACCAGGAAAATCGACCATTCCACTGACTGGTTTAGCTGGTATAGCTGACACTCCAAAGATGTCGAAAGAACTTGTAGGCTTTATTTTCCGTTACCGGGCGTTAACTTTAGACCGAGAACTTATCAGCCGACGTGATAAATAGGGCCACTTAATTTTCTGAAGCGGCTCGAAGGGTCATCGCTTAACACGTTCAAGCCGGCGCATTTTTTCGAAGTCCGTACGATCGGCGGGCACGAGATTATAAATTGTTTATTTATAATTTCTATTCTCTAAAATATAATTTAAAGTATGCTTTTTCAAATAAAATTAGAAACGTATGGGAACTACCGATGGTCCACGCCGTCGGA
>JAITYT010000820.1:155446-166693 GCA_025433975.1 Liostenogaster flavolineata
GAGTGCGACGTAAAAGTTAATTTCTTTCTTTTTCTCTTTTATCTTCCTTACGTTTTATAAAAGAATCGTTTGACGCGTAAAAATAATCGTCGTTAAAGAGCTCGGTGCGGTTTCACGATCGTTCGTACGAAAGTCGAGGTACGCTTCTTGGCAAACATTATGTACACAACTCGAGCGATATTTTTGTTGCGGCGTGTTGATCCGAGCGTAACACGTGTAACGTATGCTCGAGTAAAAATTTCGATCGATAAAAATAATCGGGCGAGGAAGAGATTCCATCGGTGTAGAAGCGTTTGGGTTTTTTGGCGATAAATCGAGGCAGGTTTATCTAACCCAAAGGGTTAATGGTTCTACCCCAAAAATGGCAAAAAGTTGTAAATCAAAACGGTGCATATTTGACCAAAATTGGTAATCCGAAACGTGTTAAGTAAAGTCTTGAAGTTCGCGTAAAAAGAATTGATTTCCTTTTCCCTGACCTAACATAATATGTGTAAATGTGTATGTAATCATTGTAATAATTAAAATAATCGTATAACGTTATATCAGTAGTAAGGCACAAATTGGTCGAACAAATGGAAACGACTCTACCTGAACTTCCTCGTTTGGTAGAAATGACGCTTACGTCGGGCCATCGGCAACGATTCGATGGTCGTGTTCGCGGTCGTCGTCGGTCGGTCGCTCGCTTCCGAGCGCCAGGGTCGATCGCAACGCGTGGGCGCCTTCGTACGACTTCATTAAATCCTATCGAAACAATTCGCGATAACGTAGGAGGCGACGTGGAACGTTGGCCGGATCCTTGTCGTTATTACCAACTTCTTACTACCTAACCTTCGCGAAGCTTTCGCGAATTATCTGCCTGAGAGCCGAGTGGAATCGGAGGTTAGGTTAGGCTAGCCTAGGCTAGGTTAGGTTAGCTAGATAGGTGGCAAAGGTACGCCTGGAAGTTAGATTAGAGGCACGTAGAAGCGAATGCGACCCCTAAAAGATCTCCGATTCGACGATCGACGCCAAGGTAGAGTCCAAGCGTTTAGGGTGTAAACGTTCTAGCCCTAGGACTCTCTAAACCCTAAACCATGCGTGATTATTTTCGTAGCGACCCCCAAAACTTCTAGAGGCGACCAAACTGAGTGTACGTATCTATATGTACACGTATAAATGCGTGTAAGTGCGTTGCGTGACCTGGCGTGGTCAGGAAGCGCAAAAGAGAGCAGTTCTTTGGCGTAAGACAACCCTGAATGCTAGTGCTGAGTGCAAATCCACGCGAGTGCCTGTATTGGTATTGGTATCGGTCGTTACTAATAAAGTCTTTCATTTGATACTCGGCTGGCTCCTGCTCAATGATCCCATTCGATCATCGATAATATATCACGAAGAATATATATATTAATAAACTTTATTAATCGAGAGAAAAAGAAGGAAGGAACGAGCAAACAGCGATCGAGAAATAAAGAAGCGAAGCAAGCGGGAACACGCGCACCGATACGCGAACCGACGGAGGAGAAGGACAGATAACGACACTTTTGGTAGGGCAATCGTCGAGACCTAGTCGTTGGTGACTAAGTCGAGTGAGAGCCAACCGCTGCACCTTCGCGCTCAAGAGGACACCGATAACGTCAGGAACTCACGCGCCGTCTGTTCATCAACCGATCGTTGAAACTCGACGTGCCGCCGATGACGCGAGAAGTTCTTCCGCTCGGTTCCCCTCGCGCTAGGCCGTCACCTGTCTCCGAACGACCTTACGCAGCCCCCTGTTGTCCAACGGTCCTCCCAATTCCCGGATCTCCTCGATTTAACCCATTAACCGCCGCCGCGATCCCTATTCGGGGATTTTAGAATGTTACGTACATCACCAGGTGCTAAAAATATGCACATATGCAACTTGCCCGAGCAAAAGTTTGAAAAAAGTTTGGCTGTTAATGGGTTAAAGCGTGTCGGGGAAGATTTTTCGGGATAGACCCGTTGAAAAGAGACAAGGATAGGCAGGACAGGCGCACGAACGCACGCACCCACCCACCAAAGAGACTTACGTAATTTCGCGTTACAGTAGGACTTACGTAAGTCGAACACAACCGCCATCGGCGTCACGACCGCGATGGAGGACGTCGCGATTCGACGTCGAAAAGTTCTCTCGCTCTCCTGTATCTCGAGATGGTCGAGTCCCTCCCGTCCCTCTCGCCGCCCTTCGGCCGACAAGGCTCTATATATATATGAGAGAGAGAGAGAGAGAGAGAGACCGGACGGTTCGTATTATCATTTTTTACCTCAATTCTTCTCTTTTCGTCGAATCTTTTCACCTCCTTTTTCTACGACCAACTGGAGATCGATTCGTTTTTTTTTCCAAGTGGACGTTCGCGGGACTTTCTTTCCGCTTCTGGGCTTCTTTTGACTGCGATTTGACTCTGTCTCTCTTTCTCTCTCCGGATCGTAGCGTTTCGTATTAATTCAGCGGGTTTCGATGCTCCTTCAATTGCGACACAAACCCAGGTAGACGCTCTTACGTTCCACTTACGTTCGTTCGCATCGCGAATACGCCCGCAGAAATTTTTGCGAACCTGTTACGCGCGTTTGACGTAATCCGCGTACTACGAAACCATAAGAAAAGTTCCCGATCTTATCCAACCGCCGATCCGTTCTGTACGTTTTTATCGTAAAGTAAAGAAGAAAATTGTAAAAAAGGAGAATCGTAAATAAACATTAATTAAAAGGAATGATTTATCTTATTTATTATATCATATATTTAAATAAGAATTTGAAAATCGAGGATCGATATTTTCTAGAGAAGAAACTTTTTTATTGTAAAATAAGTAAAAAAAGAGAATCGTACAAAAATATCAATCAAAAGCATTAACTAAAGGAATTTATCTTATTTAAAAGTCGAGAATCGATATTTTCGAGGGACCGTAGAGAAGAACCGATCGCAACCTTTCGTCGATCGATCGGCCGATCGACGTACGAAGGAAGCACTTTCATTGCTTGTTACTTGCTATATCGATACGGATCTACAACGATCCAAGATTTCCTTCAACGGGCAACTCGTCGTCGACGACCTCTTTTTAGACTCCTCCGTAAGTGGCCAGGTGCTTTCCAATTGAAACGAAGAAGCAGCGCGTTTCAGCCCGCATCGTTCAGAAGTTCGTGGATTCTTAGCGCTCGTCGACCGCTGAATAGCGAAGTGCCAAGGTACAAAATCGTCATTACGACGAATAGATCGCGAATAGGTCGTTACTATTGAGTTGTTATTCGTTGGTTGTCCTCGTTCCTATGGGACGAGCGAGAGCTGTCTTATCCACGACTCCACGAGGAAATAAGAAAGAAACTGTTCCCACGGTTCGTCAGATTCTTAATCACTAACGCGACCAACTTTTATTAGGTTGGTGCGTATGAAACGTTGGATTTCTAAATGAATAAATTAATATATAAATCCGACATTTTATATGCACCAACCTAATATCTGACGTATAAAACGGACGAAGTGTGCGAGAAAAAATTGGACCCTTTGCGGTCCAAATTAATTTTCCTGATTCCCAGTAGTTCGATCGAAATTTCATCTTTCATCTATTCGTCTTTATCTATCGATCTATTATAACAAAATGTTAACTAAAATTATACGATAAAATTACTGTCCAAATGATGTTAACTATGATAAACCGCGAAGCAATTTCTTTTGGTTGCAAAGCAAAGATGAACATCGCGCATAGTACATATATTGTGCGCCCTGTTTTCTATTCTTTTTTTAAATATTTATTATTACATATTATTAAAATTAAATCTTTAAATATCTAAAAATGTAGATAAGGTTACGATTAAATGCGACAATGGCCAACTTTAAAACGGAATTGCACATTAAGGGGAAAAAAAGGATGGAGATCTACGAGGAAGGAGGATAAAGAGAGTGGACTTCGATTCTCCGCGAGATAAAAAAAAAGGCAGGAGAAAGAGAGAAGCGGACCGACGGTAGGTAAAAGCGAAGTTCGTCAACGCGGAAGAAAGGCCATCGACGAAATTAGGTTAAAATGAGGCGCGAGTAACTTCGACGAATTTTAACAGCGGAATAAAGGGCAAGAGCATCGTAACGCGCGTCGATGACACTTAACCTTTCGTTACTCTTGGTGGAAGGAGCGACGTTGATAGCGTTGGTTGGTTGATTGGTTAGTTGCTGGACGCGTTACGTATTATTACGCATCGTCCCAATTTGCGCAAGTGCCTTCGAAACAGGAGGAGGAGGAGGTCCACGTCGGGTGCCTCTTGCAACGTCAAAATTGATGCGGGTCGATGGTGCTCGAGGATGCAACGCGAGAGCAAACAGAAGGTCGAAAAGGGGAGGATAAACGGGAGATCGAAGTGACATCGTCCACAACGGCGAGGAATACGACCAACGCACGCTCGTTACGGTCATTAGTGATCGATAATGTCGGCCGTTCGCCAAAGCGCATCGATCCGAACTTACGGACGGAATAAGGTCAACCACGTGCGGGAGAAGACAAGTGATTTTTGGCCGTAGACTCGACCCTTCGAACTTGTATTTGTATTCGTATTCCGGAAGGCTACCGATTTACTTGGAATTTTCTTTTTTGTATTCGATCGATTGGGTTGGAGAAAAAGAAATCCATTTTTTCGCTAGATGACTTCCATTTTTAACACCCTGTAACTCACGGCTGAATGGACCAAACAAAAAACAGCAAAAGAATGTTTGCAGTGCGAAATGTCACCTTTCCAACGAGCATAAATCTGTAATCGTTCGATCGATACTTTACGAGATATCGATCACTACGGCCATCTATCGAAACAATAATGGATTTCTTTTTCCCCATATTTTTTAAGATATATACATAACATGATATTATAAGTATTAAAATATTAAATCTGATATAATATAATTAAAATGTAAACATACATAGAAAAATGCATTTGCGACTACGATTATCCCGCGACAAATTGGTCCCCGAGATCCAAGTATCGGGTCACTGCACTAAATGGATAAAAATACAGCGAAACAAAGTCTTTTGAAATCGTGACTGTTTAACCAAACGAGACCAGTAGCCAAAAACGAGACTTACAACACAAACGACCCAACGTAACACTTTAAAGTTTAAATACGAGTCCGGATTGAAAAGCGCGATCGTTAAAGTGTTAAATTCGTGCTGGAACGTTACACCTTTCCCAAGCGGATATGTCAGCCGCTAACAATGACGTACCAGAACGTGGCCATCGCGACCGAGCAACGACACAAAGCAATTCGATTTCAATGGTACACCAACGCGGTGCAATTTAAACCGTATCCTTCCTCTCTAGAATTTTCGATGTATCGGCTTGCTCCTTCGCGCAAGAACGACGCGCAAGAACGATCGCGTTTCCGTTAAAACGGTACACTTCCGCGGGGTACAGTCCATTGGCGTATTCGTAGCGTTTTAAGCACCGACCATCGGACAACGAAAAATTCACCTTCGTCTCCTGATCTTCGAAGAGAATTGACTCGATTCGCGATGAAATTGCGTTCCTGCATGTAAGATTAAAAATAAACAAACAGACAAATAATGTTCACGAACGGGTATCCTTATAAAGTTACAAAAGACCGAGTAAGTAACACATCGTTTCTATAATCTCTAGATTAGATACGTACGTAGGGTATTTTATTATAATATAAAAACCAAATCAAAAATGTAATGCTTCAAACATGACAACTTACGGGCGAATTTGAAATTTGTTCGCTCGTTGTAAAGAAACGACATTAACCGATAAATATATATATATATATATAAAATGAAACTAAACTGTCAGGCGTACCAAATATATTTTTGGCGTCGTGCGGTGTTCGTAAAATTCCAAAATCCTCAAATGGCGGCTGATGGATTAATTAAAAATCACCGACGTTAATTCGTACGATTTTCAACAGGCGAGAATGTTCGAGTTTCGTCATTTCGGTGATATTAAAACAAATCATCGCGGTCTTCCGCAGCGACAATTCGCGGTTAAAACGTAGATGATAAAGAAACGCACGAAACAGCACGCAAACAAGTTCTTGCGAAATAATCTCGCGATTTAAAAAATTAAAACATCGTAGATTCGATGGCAAGATCGATCCGATATCAAGATTCGTCGCTAAGATCACCGTGATACGACAGATACCGATTCTAATCGGTTATTGATAATTCCCCTTCTTGACCACTCCGTGTTCAAACGATTTGTACGGACCGAACGAGCTGGAGAATTGGATTCGTTGGAAAGCGACAAACGTCTCTCAAAAGCAGCGGATCGTAGATCGTAAAATTCGTCGGTCCGATGTTGAAACTCTTCCAACGAAAACAACACGTATCGACCGATTTCGCTTACGTCATAACGCTGCCTCGAGTTACCGAGTTTATACGAAAATTTACGTTTCGTTCGCCGAACTATCGTGCGAAGTTATTGGGTCGTTGATCGAACGAAACGATGATAAATCCGCCAAAAAATCGCTATCTCGATCGGTCGATAGCACGATTTTGACTTCCGTTGCCATCGCCATATTTCAATCCGACGTTAAACTTCGATCCAAAATCGAAGTCGATTATCGATAAATATTGCCGCCTTTCGTCGATGGCCTTTTCTACAATTTTTAATAAAATTTCTAAAATGTTAACGCATTGCGTACGAGTCACGAGATATCTCGTACGTACTAAACCAAACTTTGCGTCCCAATTACGAAATATTTCGTTGCATTGTCTCTTCGTACGCGCATATCGACTCAATGTATTGAAATATATGTGAACGCATTGTTAAGACACGATAAGTTACGAGAACTTGGACGATTCTGACTCGAAATAGCGAAATAAGATCGTAATCGCGGCACTGTCCAAAGAGCCAGCGAAAAAGGAAGGAGATATTTCTGCTCAAAATTCGACTCTAACGGCAGCCTTTTATCTAGCTTCCATCTTCCTCTTTTCGCGTGTTTCTTTCTGTGTCGCTGTTCTTTCATCAACGTCATGTCGCAATTCAGCCGCTAGAAAAAACTTACGAACTAATCAGGGACTGCCAACGACGACCTAAGAGTCGCGACACTGTCTAAGGAGCTAGCGAAAAAGGAAGGGAATATTTCTACTCAAAATTCGACTCTAACGGCAGCCTTTTCTCCAACTTCCATCTTCCTCTCTTTGCGCGTGTTCCTTCCTCTTTCGCTACAGTCGTTGCCTTGTTTTGTCATCGTGATGTCGCAAACTCACCTACGAACGAATCAGGCACCGTCAACGACGCCGTCCGACGCTTCGAAAAAGCGTCTGTCCGAAGAGGCCGGGTACCAAGGAGAACGCACGAGTTCCATGAAAGACGTAGAAAACAACACGGCACCAAGAACGCGAACTCGCCACCTTCTCGCGATACCTAAAATCTACGGATTCTTCCGTCCTTTCGCTTCTCAACCGGCGTCCTCGGTCTCGTTCTCCACCACCACCACCATCAACTCCTTCTCCTACTCCTCCTACCGTTCGATCCTCTCCTCCAGAGTCCGAGCACTTCCAATTTGGAGTACGAACGATGGCCTCGAGTTTTTCTTAACCGCGCGTTAACTCGTCATCAGCGAGGGCAACGTAACCGTGGCTTCTTCGGTAGCCCAACGACGTCGACCTTGACACGTCGAAACCGAAAGGACACCCAAGTATCGATTCCAATCCCCGTCGTCGTCGTCGTCGTCGTCGTGATTTTTGCCGATCGTCTCGACTCGGGCCAAAAAATCGATGGTCTTCTTTTCTTCTACTTCTTCCTCCTGTTCTTACTTCCGTTTGTACCGTTGATCGAGCGATCTAAATCCGTTGATGTTCTCACGCAGCGACGACGACGACGACGATGATGATGATGACGACTTCGAGGATAACGAGGAGACCAAGATGACGACGTTGACGCGAACCTCTCCCCCATAATCCTCCGCGACACTACGCTCCGAGCGATACTAAAGCGAGACTACCGTGGCTAGGTGGAAAGAACCGCGTCACTCGGGAGTGGGGGGACTGCGGCAGGCAGGGGGAAGAGTGGGGATGGCGAGGCACTCGGTTCTTACGGTGAGGAACGCGCGGTGCCGACTACTCCAGACTTAGCGTTCTCCTCTTTCCCTCCGATGCCAGGACGGAACGAAGACGTTCAAAGCCGGTGGATCAGCCAGCCACCCGGCTGGGTGCTTCGGTCCACCCACCGACCGTCCTGTGTCTCGTCGAGACTTCCGAAACGAGCTATTTATTTTGGCGCTGCGAGGATCCCTCGTTAGCCATCTCCGCTCCTCTGGCTCTTTTGATTCGCCTCTTCTCTTCCGTGGGAGTCGAAACGCGACTCCGATCGCTACGAATGGACTCGAGAGCGACTCCTAGCCACGGAGGGCATCGAGAATTTATAGTCTATCCGACGATGGTCCAAGTCCGAGTGAGAAGACCGAGCTATGAACGGAGGAGAACCGGGTCGGAAATAGGATGATCCCGATCTGCTGGTTAATCTGGGTCAATTTTTCTTCGGCACGCTCTCGATGTCTTTTTTGTCAGCAGTTCCGTTGAGAGTCCGTTTTACCGTCCGCCATTTTCACGGCTTCATCACGGGGGTAGTAGGAACGATCTGTATTCGTCTCGACTTGGTCAGTGACGTTCTCCTTGCTGGCTTTTTATAGTCTGTTTAAATTGATTCTCGTTCTAAGGTAAACGCGGTTAGGGTGTTAAGTTGGAGCATGCGATAAGTTTCGGTTGATTCTCGAAACAGATCATTTGGTAAACATCGTTGAGCTTTATTCTTAAGATAATATGTAAATGAAAGACGTGAAACAGCGGGTATTGCAGCGATCTTCAGTTTAATATCGAAGTTAAACGCTATAGCTGCCACGAGACTATTTATACGTCTACCAAACGAACAGACGACGGCATCGATAGAAACGAGTCTCGCAGCATCGAGAAGCTGCTGCGTGGTGTTTCAACGCGATCGTTAAATAATTCAACTTTGTAGGTCTTCCTAATTCAGTGTTGCTCGTCTTTCGAAGTAGGTAACTGATCGGAATTTTGCAATTTGGCGACACTTCGTATCTCTCGTAATTACGAGCTACTTCGTCGCTTTTCTTCGCTGTTTTGCTATTAAAAATCGAATTGTTTTGTAATAAGAGAAATGGAACGACGCAACGAACACTACCACGAGTTTTGATTTAAAATTCGTAGAGCTGTAACGAACGAGCGCTTACGCAGTTCCACGAATATTCACGAGCGATAACCAAAACGTTCGGTGCGTAGTAAGTTCAATGACGAGCGATAGGCAAAGTGTTAATCGGTAACGACGTCTGATTAATCCGCGCCAATAAATTCACGGTGAGTTATTAAATCTGAAATTCCCCTTACATCGATATTACAATTACATTGTATTAATTTAACGATTGGGAGAAAAGTGCGATTCAACAGGAATATGTACACGATAATTCGTCTTGATCGTTCGAACATTTTCCATCCGATATTCGCAGAATTTTGCGGCGAAAATGCATAACACGCGAGTCGTGGTGGCGCGAGGAGCGAAAGTCGAGGTTGCAACGAGCTGTTGGATCGCGTTGATTACTCGTCGGCGAAAGACACGATTGCGAGCGATCAAACTTTTGGCCTGGCGTGCCAAAACCGGTAAAAACCTTAATATCCCGGTCCGACTGTAAAATAAACTTTGAAAAGCTATCGCGAGATCGAGCTGGCAGATAATAATTTGGTTATGCGCGCGATATCGTACCGATGACGCGCGATTCTGGCCTCCCCACTGATTCTCTTCTACAGCGCGGCGTGTCGTGAATACGTTATAACGCGTCGGCTGATAAGTTTCCGGTCTGACGGATAGACGGCTCCACAAATACAAAATCAATTTTTTTTTTTTTTTAGAAAGTGCTAACCTTCCAAAGAAAGCTGTAAAAATTTCATGACGACTCGACGTTTGGGTCCAAGAATTTCGTGCGTCGATAAAACGTTGCTTTTTGATGGGGAAAAAACACAAAAGTAAAGTTCACAAAATTGTTTCGACAAATCGTAAAGCGAAGATGCAAGAGATAGCTGACACCCTAAAGGTATCGAAGGAACGCGTAGGCTTTATTTTGCGTTACCGGGCATTTTTAGACCGGGAACTTATCAGCCGTTGTGATACCTTGCGTCCAGTTTTTGTTCTTCAATAGAAATTGATACCTTTCTACGTTGCTTTTGAATAAAAAGCTGGTCATTTATTAAATGGGGACAAAGTCGTCGAATCGTTGATACCCCCAAAATTTCAGGATATTTTGGGACGTGTTATCGACTTTCACGACGACAGTTTTCTAACAGCTAGGAGCCACGAAGACAGCTAGAAAAACTGATGTTACGTAACATCGTCGAAGTAAATTTTTCGATACGAGCGATTAAACGGCGAATTTCAAGTGTCTTGCCACCTGAATGCACGTCATTGCAATTACCGCGATACGTCGTTGGTATAACTGTCGCGTACGCCGCGTCTCAAATGCATTTTTCATGAATCACGTATGATTCATATGAGAACGAGCTAAGGAAAAAAAAAGAAGCTCTCTCGTACATATTCATTATTCGAGCGCATTAATTTCTATTCGCACGTACGATAAGAAGGAACATTAGGAAATCGTTTGATACAAAGTTTGTGCCGTTCGATTATACGAGCGACGAACGACAGACGTGCGTACGCGATGGATCCTTTGCGAATATCGACGCGAACGACGACGAGAACGAAGCAGGAATTAAATAATAAATAGAAATGTAAATGTTCGTTCGTTCAAAATCGTAAAACTCCGAAAATTTTCCAGCGGTTGCTTTGAAATTTTAACGTTACGTTGCATTCCAAAACACAGTAGGTAACGATAAAAATGAAATTTCTTCATTTTTAAAAATCGACACGATTTCCTTCCTCCTCGTTTTTTCCCTCTACGCGAGCCGTTTCTCGACGTCGTAACGCGATAAAAGTCGAAAGCGAATGCGGTAACAGTCGAAAAAGTCTCGGTAGATCGACTTTACCGCTCTTCGACCTCGATATCCCCGTGATCGCCGATAGATTCTACGATTTTCGATTTCCTACTTTAAATCGGCGGCACTTTAATAACGGTCGGGCTCCGCCATCGGCCGTGCTGCTCGATAACGGGAGTAAAAGATCCGTAATTTCTTACTTTCGCGTGTGCGCGTTTCCTTCTTACGCGCGTTATTGTACGTGTAACGCTCCGAGAAGTTATGGGACGAGGTAAAATCTTTTCAATTTCTTTCTATAAAAAAAAAAAAAAAAAAAAAA
>JAITYT010000820.1:210034-220451 GCA_025433975.1 Liostenogaster flavolineata
TGTATAAACTCGTACATTAAAGTATATACAAATGTTAATCCAATTAAAACTATTATTCCACGCGTAATAGGTTCATAGAAATATTCTTATATTTTCATGAAATTATCCCGCCAAATGAAGCTTCAGTAGCACAGTTAAAGGAGTACTTAACGGAATGGAATAAATACAGTAAGACATTCTAATAATATTCAAATAAAAGGCAACTCTAAAATATACTGCAAGACGATAAAGGCAGTTTCTTTTTATTCTTGATAACTTTTAAAAAATATATTAACGATCGAAATTTGAATTTTGAAAAGATACATATAACCTCAAAAAAATGTCTGAAATGTTGAACTTGGGTGATAAAAGTACAGTAAGTGAATTCGAAACAGGAAATAATGATGCGTCCAATATTAATGTAGAATATGATAAATTAAAACTTGAAAATGAAAACTTTCAACAAGAATTGCACGAACTAAGACTCAAGTTCGAAAATAATTTATTTATGCAAAATGAGATTCAAGAAATTAACGAATCCTTAAAGCAGTCATTGATTGAACATAAGACAGAAGCAGATCGAATAATTTATTATAAGGACAAAAAGTTAGTACGTCTTGATAATTGCAATAACAATCGCATCTTTGAGCAACTTCCATATTAAACAATCTTCACAGTTACTATGATATTATTTCGAATTTTAGTTTACGTGCGACCAAAGAAGAATACGAGAAACGCTTGTACGATTTGGAAAGTGAATTATTGCAGATAAAAGTGGAGAATGTATTATTAAACAAATCTAAAGAACAAAATGAAGCTACTGCACCACCAGATATTTCAAATCAGCACGTTACAAACGAAGACGATATACTACCGTTAACAACGTACACCAAGGAATTGGAAGCTCGATTGAAAAGCGAAGAAAACAAATTAAAACAAGCCGAAGAAACGATCTTAAATTTGAATAACGAAATTTTGGAACTTCAGAATATTTTACAAGTAAGAGAACACATCCCTACGAATTTAATGTCGTTGTTCCGTATACGAATGGCTATCTCTTTCAGACGACGAAAGTGCATTTAACGGAATCGAAGGAAGCGTTAAAGAATTCTCGCGAGGAACTTCATCTTGCTCATGCAGAGATAAAAGAACTGAAAACTGTCCCTGTTAGTCACTCTAACAAAGGTATAGTTATAGTTAAGATGGGCTACATTGTTTAATGGAAATAGAAACAATAAGTATTTCATTTTGCTTTAGGAAATTCACTTTTTGCTGAAGTTGAAGATCAATATCAAATGTTATTACAAAGACATACCACTTTACTAAATAAGTATCAAGAAAAAAAACTTGCACACGACGTGACGATTGCAGAAAATAAAACACTGAAGGCTGAAAGAATAACGCTGCTGAAAGAATGCAAAGACTGTTCGTTCGAAGGCGACGATTTAATACATAAATATAAACTTAGAATACAGGAGTTACAAGAAAAATTGAATTTAGAAATGAAAAAAAGAAATGAGAGTGCCGAACAACAAACCGGTTCATTTAAGTAAGACTATCGTATATAAGATTCATATTGTATAATCGTCATAATTGTTTCAACTATAACTGTAATCATTACTTTCATTTAAATTACCCATATTATTTTATTTTAGTTTCCTCGAATCTTTGTTAGTTGAAAAGAGGAAAGAAATAGAAAATTTAGAACAAAAATTGGAAAATAATTCTATCCAAGCATTAATTCAAGAAGAAATAAAGCACATGATCGTGAAGGAACTTCGACACTGGCGATGCGAAACGATGTCTATGAAGGTAAGTATAATCTATTGATAAAAGAAATCGATGTCTAATCGATTAAATAACGTTTACAGGCACACATTTTGACGATAGAAGATAAATTAGGAGATGATCTTGAAAAATACAAAATACAAAAATTATCCGGAATTTCGAAAAAGTGCAGCGTTCCCGAAGAAAGCCGTGCATGTAATTTTTACTAAAAAAAATTAAATCACAAAATACAAAAAAGAATGACGAATATAAAGATGAATATCGGAAATCGATGGCAAATTCAAAGTACGAATTGAAAGATATAAACGAAGCTTCCCACGAAACGTCTACAACAACGAATAACGATTTAAAGTTTTCATCTCTTCCCAAGTGCGTCGCAAATTTTACTATGAGTCAAGATAACGAGACTATCACGAATGATATTTACAATCAAGAACAAAGAAAAATATCAGAAAATACAAATACAAGAGACTGCCCTAAAGAAGCTGCATTTGATATTAAATTTGTTAAGAACACACATGTACACAGAAACACAATGTAATTAATCCCTGATATTATTGACCCTTTAACTACAATTTACTTAAATACTTAAATAAATATGCATTTTTAAAAAGTAAGCAATTTGTGTAAAAAATATCCATATCTTCTGAAAAGGTAAAGCAAGTGGTTTTTACATACAGAACGCGCAAAGCCGAAGGATCGGCAACATTTATATCATCGAAGATCGTTAAAAATCTTACCTCCGTATTTTCAAATTTAATCCCAAGAACTATATTTTTATTTTTCAGACGACTTTCAATATTTTTAGGTATTGCCAAATTTGGAGCCAGTCTCGACGGATACTGATAATGTACTTTCTCTGCCCATGATTTTTGTTGTCTAGCGAGCGCCACTTCATCGCCTAATACTCTCATTTTCCAACGGAAATCGTTGACTTCGGAATTCTTTAACGCGGCGAATTCGTGCAATCCTTTCCCAATTAATAAACCAATTTGCGAATCTAAATTTCTATCGCTCTTAATTCCTTCCCGTTCGATGACTTTTAACACGGAACAAAAAGGTTTTATATCGCAGAGACGTCTAGTCTCGTCTCGTAACTCTTCTGCTTCTGCATTCGAATTGATACAGGAGAATACGTACGACTGCGAATCTTTCAATGTTCCATGGAGAGGATATTTACTCGCCTCGTCCCAAAGATCCTATTAAATACATATATCACGTACGTAATATACAGATTACGGACAGTTATTCGTGCTTAAAGTAGAACGACGAAGAGGAAGAGATAAGTTTAAAAATAAAGAAGTGTTAAGGGAAGAAAAAAAACAAAGACAGATAATAAAAGGAAGAGGAGGAGAAACTAATGTATCGGAGAAAGGTAAGAAATCGATCGATCGGAAGGGCCGTTACTTACTTCTTTAATTTCAGCTAGCGTTGCATTGCGATTAGTTTCGAATGGGACAACGACTCCATTGGGCATTAAACATGTCAGTTCTACAACCTCTGTCGGTATCTTTGCCCAAAAGTTATAAGTGTATGCACTTGGTATATGCACCATAATGAAAAGCAAATTGATATTTAATTGATCGTTAAATATATATTATTCAAACACAGCCACCATTCACTGTATAACACTTAAAAGTATTTACGACAGAAAACATTTTGTATGTTTTTATGTAACTTCATAAAGTTTTCACATAATATGGTATTTCTCTCCATAATTCTGGAGAAGCCATAAAACTTTAATGTCACAGAATTTTCTTACATTTTTCCCTCTGTAAATATACATTTACGATGTCCGTCACTTTTATAATCGAAGTAAAGATATCATTCAGGATTTGCTAATTTCACTTACATAGCGATCAACTACGCGTTTGATCTTAAAAATAAAGATCGAAACGTTTCGTCTCTTTCTTCTCTTAAGTTTGACTTTAATCTTACAACCGCATACCATTTAACACCTGCATACAAACAGTTAAAATCTTTCGCACACATTAATACACGAATAATTCACTGTTTATTATTTTCCACGAACGGATAAGGACTAGGGATGACTAAACGAACGATTCTCTAATTCTGCTTTAACAATTCGATTGTTATTAAACGAACTACCACGCTTTATTGACAGATAAAGAACCTTTACTTCGATAATATGAAAGTAGTGCTTCTATTTCCTTCTACACACGCAGAAAGTGGGGGAAATCTTTATATCGTCATAAGTCAACGGTATGTGGTATTCCTAGATGATAAATTATGTTAGGGGGTTGAACGATTTTTATTCCTATTTATTTATTTATTTATTTATTTATTTTAACATCGACGAAATATCCTTAATTACTTTAGTGCGATAAGCTTATAATCTGCGATAGAATCGTATAAAGATACATAAAGCACGTATTCATCGTAACTATCGTAAAACATTTTTTTCAAAATGAAGTACAGTTCTAATTATTCTTTCCGTTTGAAAGAAATTTTAAAATGAAACACGGCATAATTAATTATATATTGCAGTTACATAAATCTATTGATTGTAATTCAATAATAATGTACGTTGATAAATTTTTAATGAATTATCAAGATAAACGTTGACGAATAATAACTGTAATTCTTTAGTGAAAATAATTGAAAGGAAACATTGTACATTCTACATAGAGGAAAATTCAGAGAAGAATCGTCAAAAAGTTTCTGCGCACACGAAAATCAAAGATTCAAAATGTTATTGAATAAAATTTGAAATTAACCTAATTCTAGGGAATTAGAATACAACTAAGAAAGAAAGAACAAACCTTTACTTCGCTATAATGTTACTAGTTACCGACTCTCGAGTAAGGTCATCGACCAACTTCACGACGTAAACCAACGATTAACTTCACAAGGTTTACGTGCACTGCGTAGAAAGTTTATACGTTTACGATTTTGTGCACTGTTAATCGCAACTGCCTTGATACTTAAAAATCTTTCCAATTAATTTCGGACAAAAAAAACTGCATTTCTGTGGGATAATGTGATGAACGAATTACCTAGGTTAGTTAGTTTTACCACATAATAAATTCGGTAGCAATTTTAATAAATAAGTGTGTTTAATGTACAGTTATCGTATATATTTGAACAGATACTTAAAACGATTATTTGTTACATAATATTCTATTGTTATTACGAAATATTGGAAACATTCATTTTATTGCAAAATTCTTAATAAAGCTTGATTCGGAAGTAATACGCATCTTGAATGATAATAGATACTTGACATTTTATCCAGCTAGTATATGTGATATTTCTTGAATGTTACAAACAGGAAAATAATATTATATTGACAGACTCTTGAACTAGATTTTATGATAATCTAGATAGGAATACGGTTTCTGTGAATGTGGATCTTTAACGCTTAACGAAAATGTTTGGACAATCCGGCAACGCTTCGTTCAGTACGTAATATAAATATTTATCCATATATATACATGTCCTTTTTATTCATAATTTTTCTTTATTTATAATGTACACGCGTATTTGATTTAGGCGGCTTTAATACAGCGACGCAAAGTAGTCCATTTGGGCAATCTGCATTTAGCAAACCGATTACTACAACTAGTTTTGGTAGTGGTGCAACACCTGTCTTTGGAAGCGGGAACACGTCACTTTTTAGTTCAAAACCAGGTGCTTCTACGACAGGTGTATTGTTTGGTAATACTACTACACCACCGGCATTTCGGCAGTCAACAAATACTCAACCTTCGTTCGGAAGTAATAATTCTGTTCTCATAATGATATTTAAAGTTATAAAAAAGCATGTAAAATGATAAAAATTATTCTTACAGTTCCAATTATTCGTATTTCTAAAACTGTGTATGCTGATTTATAGGTTTTGGCACTACCAATACGAACACTATGCTTTTCGGCACTCAACAAAATGCGACTCCAAACCTTTTTGGAACAAACACAGCAACATCAGCTTTCGGTCAAACAAATAAGCCAGGCAGTTTCAGCTTTGGTACACCAGGTACTACTAACTTATTTGGACAGCCGCAACAACCAGCTCAACAGACTACTCCATTCGGTCAATCGAATACTACTGGAAACACAAATCTATTCGGTACGACTAGTGGTAAGTGCTTCTATTTATTATTGATCACGCGTTAAATAATTTTCTATATCAATGTTCAGTAATATTTCTTTTTCTGAAGCATTCGGTACTAATACTGCTGCTACATCTGTAACTGGGACTGTACTTAAATTTACACCCGTCATTACGAGCGATTCAATGTCAAAAAATGGTATTTCGCATAGTATATCCGCCAGACATTGTTGTATCGTGGCAATGAAGGAATATGAAGGAAAATCGTACGAAGAATTACGTTTCGAGGATTACTCTGTAGGACGAAAAGGTCCCCAAGGACCTCAAGGTAAAGCGAGAGTTTGATTTTAAGCGCGATCCACAGTTATGCGATTCGTAATACGTCTTATAATAATTTTCGTACCTTAATAGCGCCTGGTACTGGACTTTTTGGTGCACCTGCGCAACCATCTCCGTTTGGAAATGCAGCAGCTGGCACCAGCACCGCAACAACAGGTACATCATTCGTTATGTGTTATTAGTTAAAATTTATAATTTATTTAAGAATCGAAAAAAAAGCGCTATTGTTACTTTGTACTAGGCTTTGGTACAATGACTGGAGGATTTGGGACTACTAGTCAATCTGGTTCCACTAGTCTTTTTGGTAAACCAATGGCAAGTTTTGGAGGGCAGCCAACAACAACAACAAATAATTTCACGTTTAATCCTACGACAAACACTAATCTTTTCGGCACAAATACTCAAGCTAAACCCTTCGGTAGTAAGTATTTCTAAAACATGACGTAATAATAATTATAGATCTATATATATATGTGTGTGTGTTACTCGTTCTTTGTCGTTTTAAATTATTGATGTTTCTCTTTGCACATAGTAATAATAAGGCTTGTATGCAACGAATACGTACA
Source organism: Liostenogaster flavolineata (assembly GCA_025433975.1). Lineage (NCBI taxonomy): Eukaryota > Metazoa > Arthropoda > Insecta > Hymenoptera > Vespidae > Liostenogaster > Liostenogaster flavolineata. The sequence continues at coordinate 216,776 of JAITYT010000820.1, forward strand.
TTTCGAAATTACTAACGATAGTTTTTCCGAGAATAGTTCTATCTATTAATTTGGGAGATCACAGTGACAATAATCTTCAAAATCATTTCTTCGTCTAATAATATTTAACATATTAAATAAATCTTCCGAAACCGAAGGAACATTGTTCTATTACTCGGACGCTTATTTTTGCCGTTAAGAACGATAAAAATATTTTTAGTCCTAAATGATTTATTGTAACTATTTCTGTCGCGTTTAATAATTAGTTTCAATAACAACATTTCTATTACATTTAAGTACGTAGAAGTAATTTTTGCAAAGTGTAACTAGTTTTATCTACAGCGGCAGCACCAACACCACTTTTTGCAAGCGGTAATACTAACCAAACTGCTGGTACAGGTTTCGGAGGAATTAATACTACGCAGAATGCTGGTTTTGGAGCGCCTGCATTTGGTAGTACCCAACCTAATCAGGTGAGGATAGAACTTATATCATAATTTTAGTAAAATTAGAAATACAGAATTTATTTGTAAATATCGTTAGACGATGATTTTGACGATGTCTATTATGTACGCAGAGTATCGGTCTGTTCAACCAAAATAAGCCAGCTTTTAATATTCCGTCAACATCATCTGGAACTGGTTTCACTGGTTTTGGTCAGGCAGTAACAAATAATACCGGAACAACGTTATTCGGTTCGAAACCAGCGGGTACATTCGGATTTGGAACATCAACTTTTGGTGCAGCAGCACCTTCTTCCTTTGGAACTAATACTGGTTTTAGTGCGGGTCAAAATTCTGGAACTTCGTTGTTTAATTCATCTTTTAAACCCCCGGGACAGTCGTCTAGTTTCTCTTTCGGTACTACACCGGTAGCTTCCACTGGGCTTGGTAATTTTTCATTTACGATATTACGTATATCTTAGCAATATTTTTTGTTTGAAATCGATTTTAATCGATAAAAATATATTCGTTAATATATATTTACGAAATTGTTAGTATGTTGATAATTTGCAAGATCATGGAATAAGATAAATTTGGGATCAAATGTGGTATATTTATTACGAAGGTACAAATTCAGGCATGAGTTTGGGAGGCGGATCTACTCTTTTTGGTCAGCAAAAACCGAATGGATTATTTGGAAATGCTGGTAACGTTACAACGTTTAATAATCCTGGATCGTTTGGAACATCTTCTACGTTTGGTACAAACTCTAATACTATGACAAATCTTGGAACTGGCTTGATTGGAAATGGGTAATTTTAATGTTATTAATTTATATAATATTTGTTCTTTTGTTATGCACAATTGTATTATGTCACATAATAATAAACATACGTCAGATTTTGTTCAGGTAAAATGGCCTTCTATCGTTTCTATAAAATCGTCTTTTTTTTATTGGATTTGTTGTTAATGTAAATACTTTTTAATGACTTCCTCCTTTGCTTTCGTTCTCCTTCTTATAAATTTCATCATTTTTTTTGTTTTAACATCTTTAATGTTACGATAAGCATTATAATAACAAGTGATACTTTACCTTGTGTTATAGCATAACAAATCAAGTGAAAAACTCTGGTACAGTTCCTGTACATCAACAAATTTTAGCATTAGTATCGGCACCTTTTGGCGATTCGCCGTTACTAAAGAATTTATTACCTGTAAGTTCTAATATTTTAAATAAAATAATGTATCTTTCATTATCTGTTATATGTATAGTGTATTTATAGTGCGATATCAATATTTTGCTTCCAATTGTAATATAATATAATTATTATTTTTTCATATCTCGATTTTTTACTGTAATCAAAATTCGCTTACAGTGATATACTGTTTCTTAAAATGCTATATGGTATTCGTTTGTATTTTAGGCATCTGGAAAAACTGAAGAGCTGTTAAAACCTACGAATGTCGCATCAAAGATTTTAAATAGTCCACAGTACAAGATCACGACCAACAATAAATCTCCAAAATTCAAAACCAGAGTTGTTAACTCTACACAATTATCTAAAGTATGTTTCCTTAGTAGACGTTATTGTTTGGACTTCTGAAACAAGATTAATTTGATTTTATTTTCACAGAAATCTCTATTCGAGGGACTCGAAGAAGAAGATCCTATATTATCTGAAGCATTTCAACCTCGTCCAAATGCAAAGCGTTTGGTATTGCGTCCAAAACCAGTAACTAGTTCGACCCAATTGATCAACGAAAATTCCGAGTCTCTTGCTAAAAATGATAACAAAGAGGATAAAGTGGACAATACTAATTTGTATAATGGAAGTATCGAGGGTACTGACAAGGAAAATCATAGCCAGGAAAATAATCTACAATCCTCAAACGATCGAAGATCGTCGTCATCTTGGTAAAATATATTTATTAATTACTTATTTTGAAATTGCATTTAATCATAAAATATATTTTATAAATATAATAATTATATAAATATAGGTATGGTATTGCTTTCTGTTGTGCATTTTTATATGTATGTTTATGTCTGTATATGTATGTATCAGGTTAAAATCAACTTTTCCTCGAAAAAATAAAGTATCGGACGACGAATCATTTGAGGGTCAACGATCACCATTTGCCGATGTAAATAATTCTGAAGAAGTAATTAATAACACCGTGTCAGAATTAAGACCCCATAATAATACATCGAGTCAAATTCAATCGGAGTTAAATAATTCGTCGGAAAGAACACTGAGCCCATCGCTCGGTGAAAAAAGTTCCACAGATTTTAATATACAGAATGCTGGTATAATATTTCGAAACAATTATATATATTTAATAACAAATATCGTTTACTTCCTGTGACGTACATCATTATTTATATTACGATATATAAATTATTTAAATCTATAATAATTTCGCATCGTTGTATTAACATATTTCTTTAGACAATGCAGCAATGTAATTCTTTGTTCTATAACAATATTTGTTATTACAAAACGAAGAACTATGGATAATTGTAAAATGTTAATAATTCAAATTAATCACGGTTTTGGAAAATATTTCATTACGTTCTTTAAGATTCAAGCCAAGAATTGGACGAAAGTTCACTTCCTGCATTACGGACAAATTGGTCCACAAATGCAGCTAAAGTGACATTGCGCCGCGTTGGATATTACACCATTCCTCCATTGGACAAACTAGACGATTATTTGTGGGCAGAAACTTGTATAGTACCGAACTTCATTGTTGGTCGCGAGGGGTATGGCAATGTATTCTTTCCAGATTCATTTGATATTTATGGCTTAAATCTAGACGAAATAGGTAACTGTTTGACTTTTACAAAAGATATACTCGTCTTATTCCCATACCATTTTTTATCTCATATTATCTTACAGTACATTTTCGGCACAAAGAGGTCATTATCTATCCAGACGATGAAAAGAAGCCACCGGTTGGACAAGGCTTGAATCGTAAAGCGCAGGTTACATTGGATAGAGTATGGCCACACGATAAGTCACTTCACGAGCCTATTACCGATCCACACAGACTTGCCGCAATGAATTATGAAGCAAAATTGCGTAGAGTATCTGCAAAATACGATACACGTTTTCTTGAATATCGTCCAGAAACTGGATCGTGGGTTTTTAAGGTGAGAATAGCATTTAGGAAGTAGCTTTTACATTTGTGGGGATTCGAGCGCACGGGGCTCGCATCCGCCGAGGAGAGCATAGCGGCGATCGGGTCGCGTC